>JARACY010001426.1:0-58795 GCA_029255725.1 Scrobipalpa atriplicella
GCATCAATCTGTAGAAAGTTAGAGCGATAAAGATATACCAATCAGCAGCAAGCCTTCGGAAGAGGTCGGGTGCCTCCAGCGCTTTCTGCAAGAAGGTGTCAGCAGCAGCGCGAGCGAACACGCGGCACTCCACGTGGCGCCAGTCTGCTGCTAGGATTACGCAGTTAGGGCGCGATATATAGACGCTGCGAAAACGCAGCAATTCTTCGCCTGTGAGAGAGGAAAGTCTGTCTGAGTACTAAAGAAATAGGCTTCCAAGGAAATATGTACGACTAGATCCAAGAAATCACAGTTTACCATAAAAGTTTACTTTCAGATGAATTCCATTAAAACAGATGTAAAGAAGGAAGATACATACTGTGGTCATCACCGTTCTCCGGAAACAGTCTCAAGCTGAACGGTACCTTGGGAATGGCTTGCAGGTTAGGGTTGCTACTGGCTATGCGACCAGTCGCTGCTGCAGTTTGCACCCTATGATATGATGTAAAGAAAAGTAAAATGAAATCCTCAAAAACTGTATTAGAAGATGCTACTTAGGAGATCGGTACTTTAGATAAAACCAGACATGGTCGGGGATGATGTAATAAATGCTAGATAGACACAGAAACGTGTAATAATTTACCAGACAGGTCTAACGACTCCACCTCGAACATACTGCGCAACGCCTTGCAGGAAGGTGGCGTGAGCTTTGTGTAGATGCCTGTACTCCAGAATCAGACGTGGTAGCGGATGCAAGGAAACTAGGCTTTTCAGCTGAAAACAAAGCCAAACCATTAAACTAAAGGCAAATTTTGTAAGAGGGAATACCTATTTGAGGAAGGTAATGTTACCATAGACTCGGAAGTGGATTTGGCACCCGTGGTTAGGGTGCCGCGAACTTTCAGACCAGCTTTCTCATCAAGTTTAAGCTCATCATACAGTAGTGCTCTAACTTGCACCGTGGAGTTGATCTGAAATCACACCCAGAATCGGTATTACAAATTTTTGCACCTGAAGTTGTATTTGAAGGCCCGAATAAAGTAGATATAGGTAGAGATGAACTATAAGTGAAACGAATGGAAATACCTGAAAGGGTCTTCCAGCAGCTGCCGAGCATTCACTTTCCACTCCCTTCATTTTGGCGACGAGGATCTTCTCCATCTCCTTCAACTTATCCATATCCACACAAACTCCACGCTGTTCCATATCTAGTTAAAATAAAATTAATTTTCGTATCAGGTATGGTATGCCTCAAAAATTATGCTCACGAATTCTACTTGCAAAAACAACAGCATATCTACAAGTTCTTATCGAAGGTATATCTCATCTCTGCCACATCTTACAAAACGATTGATTGAGTTAAAACGAAATGTTTAATCATACCTGCAATGATAGGCAGTATACTCATCTCGATATCAACGAAGACTTGCCAAAGATCTTCTTGTTCAAGCTTAGTGCGTACAGCAGCAGCAGTGGTGCTAAGCTGTGTAGCATACCAAGCAGCTTTTTGCTTATTGCAGATTGTAGCTATAGTATAATCTGGTTCGGAACCAGTCAGCCGCTGCAGGGCTGAAAACGTATCTGGAGGACTGTCCGGCTCTAAAAGGCTACCCCCTATCTAGACAGAAACATACTGTTTAATAAAAAACGGTTCTATTTTTAATAAAGATCAAAAAGAAAAGATGATAAGAATGAAAGAAGACAACAATAAGACGAAGAAAAGTATAATTTAGGCAAAACCAACCTTTATGTCGATGAATTTGAAAGTGTAGGTCATGTCTAGGTCCAATTTTAATTTGTTTATTAGGTAAATAAGCAATGCTTTGCCATCGTAACAAATCATGGCATTCTTTCGTAACATTTGTGACAAGACGACGCGTCTGTAAAATCAAACCGTAATAATTTATTTTCTTCGATCGTGTGCAGTCGGATCATCATCAAAGTAAAGATAGGTACTCACGCTACAATATCTCCATCTTTCAGACAGAAGAAATGATCTTCTAAATTAAACATAACTGCCTCCGGGATACAGGAGTCATCAGTATGCTGGTTATTAAGTTGGCAGAAGCCGTTGCTGCAAAAATATTAGGTAGGAATATTATCTTTACTAAATTTCAAATTGATGTGATAATTACCTAAATGCTAACCTGTACAATAAGACAGCAATAATTTCTTGATCACAAATCGTATCTAGTTTATATTTTCTTGCATTTGTCTCATTCAATTCGATTATTTCATAGGTCACATCTTTGACTGGTATCTGCGATTTTATGGGCGCTATAAATTTAGATTTTGGCTTCTTTTCTTTTATTGTTTGTCTTTTGTCTTTATTATCACTTTCTGAGGCCGTTGCTTCCGTCCTAGTTTCATCTTTGCTGTTCTTTTTAGGTTTTCCAAAATTCACCACACCGTCTCTGTTGGTTTCTTTTGTGGTCTGTGGTTTATCTTTACTGTCGCATTCTGAAGTCGCTGCTCTCGTATTTGCATCATCATTGCTGATCTCTGTAATGATTTTCTTAGGATTCCCGAATTTCATTATACCACCTTTGTTGGCTAACTGCGCTTGTACGACTTTTTTATTTTTTGTAGGGGGGTTGGTTTCTAATTTATCTTCAATTAGTTTTATCGCGGCATCTTCTGTTGTAGCTCGAAATTCTTCCACGGGATTGTTAGGATCTACATCATTTAACCAATTTTTAACTGAGTCATTTACTTTATCACTTCGATGAACAGATGTTGGTAGAGCTTTTGATTTACTTTTAACTTCTGTTTGAATTTTCTTGCCCCACCGTCCGTTCCAGCTCAACCTAAAGTATCCACTCCAGCACCGTCTGCGATTCCCGCTCCAGTGGTTCAAAGAGTTCCGTTACCTGTACTGACTTCCACTCAATTGGTAACTGCAGTTAAAGACAACCACCAAGACAATTTCTCTCACGATGATTTGATCAGTACCATAGATAGAAACAATGATATCAACGCACTCAATGATTCAAGAGACATTTTTGGTACGATAGAAGATACTAATGTGTACAAAGAAATTGACAATGAAATTGATAAAGCAAGACATGTTTTGAAAGAGTGTCAAAGCGCAAATAATATTAACTGGGATGATATGTTTGACCCTGAACTGTTTCAAGATGTAGACTTACCAATCAAACAGGCTGTAGAGACGGAAAATAAGCCTGGTATAAATGATAAGGTTTTTGATATTAGGTTCCCTGATAATACATCTAATAGTAATCTTACGAGAAGCAATACTAACAAGAAATCCAAGCAGGGCGATACAGATATCAAAAGACCAAAGCGTAAAAATCAAACAAAAGTTACGGACGCAATACCAAAGAAAGTAAAGAAAATTCAAACAGAAGTTAAAAGTAAATCAAAAGCTCTACCAACATCTGTTCATCGAAGTGATAAAGTAAATGACTCAGTTAAAAATTGGTTAAATGATGTAGATCCTAACAATCCCGTGGAAGAATTTCGAGCTACAACAGAAGATGCCGCGATAAAACTAATTGAAGATAAATTAGAAACCAACCCCCCTACAAAAAATAAAAAAGTCGTACAAGCGCAGTTAGCCAACAAAGGTGGTATAATGAAATTCGGGAATCCTAAGAAAATCATTACAGAGATCAGCAATGATGATGCAAATACGAGAGCAGCGACTTCAGAATGCGACAGTAAAGATAAACCACAGACCACAAAAGAAACCAACAGAGACGGTGTGGTGAATTTTGGAAAACCTAAAAAGAACAGCAAAGATGAAACTAGGACGGAAGCAACGGCCTCAGAAAGTGATAATAAAGACAAAAGACAAACAATAAAAGAAAAGAAGCCAAAATCTAAATTTATAGCGCCCATAAAATCGCAGATACCAGTCAAAGATGTGACCTATGAAATAATCGAATTGAATGAGACAAATGCAAGAAAATATAAACTAGATACGATTTGTGATCAAGAAATTATTGCTGTCTTATTGTACAGGTTAGCATTTAGGTAATTATCACATCAATTTGAAATTTAGTAAAGATAATATTCCTACCTAATATTTTTGCAGCAACGGCTTCTGCCAACTTAATAACCAGCATACTGATGACTCCTGTATCCCGGAGGCAGTTATGTTTAATTTAGAAGATCATTTCTTCTGTCTGAAAGATGGAGATATTGTAGCGTGAGTACCTATCTTTACTTTGATGATGATCCGACTGCACACGATCGAAGAAAATAAATTATTACGGTTTGATTTTACAGACGCGTCGTCTTGTCACAAATGTTACGAAAGAATGCCATGATTTGTTACGATGGCAAAGCATTGCTTATTTACCTAATAAACAAATTAAAATTGGACCTAGACATGACCTACACTTTCAAATTCATCGACATAAAGGTTGGTTTTGCCTAAATTATACTTTTCTTCGTCTTATTGTTGTCTTCTTTCATTCTTATCATCTTTTCTTTTTGATCTTTATTAAAAATAGAACCGTTTTTTATTAAACAGTATGTTTCTGTCTAGATAGGGGGTAGCCTTTTAGAGCCGGACAGTCCTCCAGATACGTTTTCAGCCCTGCAGCGGCTGACTGGTTCCGAACCAGATTATACTATAGCTACAATCTGCAATAAGCAAAAAGCTGCTTGGTATGCTACACAGCTTAGCACCACTGCTGCTGCTGTACGCACTAAGCTTGAACAAGAAGATCTTTGGCAAGTCTTCGTTGATATCGAGATGAGTATACTGCCTATCATTGCAGGTATGATTAAACATTTCGTTTTAACTCAATCAATCGTTTTGTAAGATGTGGCAGAGATGAGATATACCTTCGATAAGAACTTGTAGATATGCTGTTGTTTTTGCAAGTAGAATTCGTGAGCATAATTTTTGAGGCATACCATACCTGATACGAAAATTAATTTTATTTTAACTAGATATGGAACAGCGTGGAGTTTGTGTGGATATGGATAAGTTGAAGGAGATGGAGAAGATCCTCGTCGCCAAAATGAAGGGAGTGGAAAGTGAATGCTCGGCAGCTGCTGGAAGACCCTTTCAGGTATTTCCATTCGTTTCACTTATAGTTCATCTCTACCTATATCTACTTTATTCGGGCCTTCAAATACAACTTCAGGTGCAAAAATTTGTAATACCGATTCTGGGTGTGATTTCAGATCAACTCCACGGTGCAAGTTAGAGCACTACTGTATGATGAGCTTAAACTTGATGAGAAAGCTGGTCTGAAAGTTCGCGGCACCCTAACCACGGGTGCCAAATCCACTTCCGAGTCTATGGTAACATTACCTTCCTCAAATAGGTATTCCCTCTTACAAAATTTGCCTTTAGTTTAATGGTTTGGCTTTGTTTTCAGCTGAAAAGCCTAGTTTCCTTGCATCCGCTACCACGTCTGATTCTGGAGTACAGGCATCTACACAAAGCTCACGCCACCTTCCTGCAAGGCGTTGCGCAGTATGTTCGAGGTGGAGTCGTTAGACCTGTCTGGTAAATTATTACACGTTTCTGTGTCTATCTAGCATTTATTACATCATCCCCGACCATGTCTGGTTTTATCTAAAGTACCGATCTCCTAAGTAGCATCTTCTAATACAGTTTTTGAGGATTTCATTTTACTTTTCTTTACATCATATCATAGGGTGCAAACTGCAGCAGCGACTGGTCGCATAGCCAGTAGCAACCCTAACCTGCAAGCCATTCCCAAGGTACCGTTCAGCTTGAGACTGTTTCCGGAGAACGGTGATGACCACAGTATGTATCTTCCTTCTTTACATCTGTTTTAATGGAATTCATCTGAAAGTAAACTTTTATGGTAAACTGTGATTTCTTGGATCTAGTCGTACATATTTCCTTGGAAGCCTATTTCTTTAGTACTCAGACAGACTTTCCTCTCTCACAGGCGAAGAATTGCTGCGTTTTCGCAGCGTCTATATATCGCGCCCTAACTGCGTAATCCTAGCAGCAGACTGGCGCCACGTGGAGTGCCGCGTGTTCGCTCGCGCTGCTGCTGACACCTTCTTGCAGAAAGCGCTGGAGGCACCCGACCTCTTCCGAAGGCTTGCTGCTGATTGGTATATCTTTATCGCTCTAACTTTCTACAGATTGATGGCACGGCAGCAGACTTGCACCACGTGGAACAAATTTTCTGTCTCCCCCCATGACTTGATTTCTTTTTAACATCAGCTCTATAAACGTTGTGTTTATTGAATCCATATGTCCAGGATACCAAAGTGTTCTGTACTGTAAAGGCTTTAATAATTATTCTTTTCAATATCGTCTCTACCTAGGCTTCAAAAACCTGAAGACGGGATATCATCAGAGGATCGAGAACGAACCAAGCGGATAGTATACGCCAGTCTTTACGGCGCTGGTCCTCGGAAACTAATGGACATACTCGGCGTGGATTACTCGCAGGCTCTCAGCATTGCTGCCAGTTTTGACAGTAAGTCACTACTTCTCCAGCATAAAGCGGACATCCTTTACAAATCCTCCACAATCATAATTCGGAGTCGTCGTTTTTCACTATCCTAGGTGAAAACCGTCTCGATTAACAAATCATCATCATCATCAGCCTGTACAGGCCGAATAACAAATAAATTGATAAAATACTGAGGTGACCGAGACCAAACGGCTTAGGAAGATGAAGATAGAGTCAGAAATTAAATGAGCTTACCTAATTCATCTGGTGATGATGGGTTAGGATATCGTGCCCTGGCACCCTAACACCTCCTAAATTGATGAACCAATAAACAATAAAAAAATAAATAAATTCCGACAAATTCACAGGGACGTTCCCATCTCTAAGAAGCTTCGGCCGCCGCGTTGCAGCCCAGTGTTTAGCATCAGGCGGGCGAGTGGCCACGCTTTGCGGTCGAGCGCGGACTCTACCGCACATCACCAGTGCAGACGCAGCACAACGCAGCCACGCTGAAAGACAGGCGCTCAATTTCATCGTACAAGGTAAAGCTAGTGCTTATTTAGCCCAGTGTTTAGCGTCAGACGGGCGAGTGGCCACGCTTTGCGAAGACAAAGAAAAAGAAGGTAATTTTAGGGTCTAGACAGACGGACTGCAATCCAACTGCAATCCGACTGCCAAATGGCAGTTCAGATGCAGTTTGAATGCAGTTGGCTCGACTGCAATCAAACTGCACGTCGACGGGCAGTTGGCGTGCAGTTTGATTGAAGTCTGAGTGCAGTTACAACGACTGCACACCGACTGCAATCAAACTGCACGTTGACGGGCAGTTGGCGTGCAGTTTCATTGCAGTCGAGTCAACTGCATTCAAACTGCACCTGAACTGCGATGCGAGGTAACTCAAATGTTCAAAGATTTTTATAGAGTATACAAAATCAGTGCTCGCCGGAATTTATAAGAGTATACACGTGTTGTCAAATAATTTTATGATGAGATATGACGAAGCTTTGCTGTTTCTTTTACTTCGCCGTCGTCGTACTCGTAAAGCCAAAAAAGCTAAAAATCGGGAGACATGGGTTCAATTAATATTACAATACAAACACGAAGGTGATTTTTATACTTTAATACTAAAAATCAGAACACAGGAAAAATGTTTTCACAAATATTTTCGAATGTCTAGAAAGAGTTTTCTAGACATTCTCTCTAATGATCTCTCTGTCACTGAACGAACAAACATTAGATGCGCGGGCACTCGCGGGGCAGGCACGGGTGAGCGGGGCAGGAACGAGTGCGTGCGGTGGCGGGGGGCGGTAGTGGTGTGGTTACGTTCTAATACGCGGACTCGGTAATGACGCAGTTCTGTTGCAGTTTGAATGCAGTTGACTCGACTGCAATGAAACTGCACGCCAACTGCCCGTCAACGTGCAGTTTGATTGCAGTCGGTGTGCAGTCGTTGTAACTGCACTCAGACTGCAATCAAACTGCACGCCAACTGCCCGTCGACGTGCAGTTTGATTGCAGTCGAGCCAACTGCATTCAAACTGCATCTGAACTGCCATTTGGCAGTCGGATTGCAGTTGGATTGCAGTCCGTCTGTCTAGACCCTTAGACGTAATTTTCTGATATTTTTTATATTAGGTATGATAACGGGTTTATTCTTTACTCTAGTTCAAGTCAGAGACGACAGAGATAGAGTCGACAATGGAGCGAGCTCACCCATAAGATGCCTGTTCACTCCTTTGAAGATGATGATGTTTTTAGACTCACCCAATTGTTTGATTGACATTTTTAAGCTTCCCTTCAAATGGCCTCCGTGTTTCATGAGTTTAAAATTAACCAATCCAAGCAGGTGCCTCGTTAAAGTGGCTAACAAATTCACTTTCCCAGGGTCAGCGGCAGACGTGTGTAAGCTGGCGATGGGTGATGCGGTGCGCGCGCTGCAGGCAAAGGGTCTGAGAGCAAAGCTGCTGCTGCAGATACACGACGAACTGGTCTGGGAGGTGGAACACCAGGACTTGGCTGAAGCAGCAGGTAAAGTTCGACAAGTGTAAGTTTCGGAAGCGTTTGCCTGCTACCTGCACAGCGGTATACCAGCAGCAGAAGTATGTAATTTGGAGATGGGTGATGCGGTGCGCGCGCTGCAGACATAGGATCGGAGAGCAAAGCTGCTGCTGCAGATACCCGACGAGCTGGTCTGGGAGGTGGAACACCAGGACTTGGCTGAAGCTGCAGGTAATTTCATCAACAGTGTTTCGGATGCGGCCTGCTCAGCGATATACTTACATTTCACCTTTGGGCTGTAGATGATTCGAAAATCAATGAACATAGTGTGATTTGGCCGAAGCGTTTAATCATGTCCAACATGATATTAAGTTCCAACCATTTAAATTGGAATTGGAATTCTTATCGTTTAATCCTCCTACCATCGTCCAGTACATATATTTTTACAAATGCAGGCTTAATTTAATATTAAATGGATAGTAGGTATGTGATTTAAATAATGTTGGCGTACCTCAGGGATACATACTTGGACCTTTTAAATTCTATAACTTTTATTTGTACATTTTTTATTTTAGGTACTAATTAATATTTCAGAGGTAATTCGATCAGCTATGGAGCAATGTGGATCCCCTGCAGGGTTGCCATCGTTACCCGTGGCGCTGTCGGTGGGTCGAAGTTGGGGAGAATTGCAGCCCTACCCGTCACAAACTCTTGATGCAGACTCGCAACCATTTGAGATTTAGCTTTTATGAAACTTTAATTAGCACTATATTTGTCTATGATTAGCACATGATTGGCACGTAAAATTTGAATGAATACATTGTTATTTTTTATATTAGTCTAGGGGTTATTATAACTGTTTAGAAAAATAAAACGTGTTTTATAACGATTTTAGTTTAGTTTATTCGAAATAAACACAAAACAATCTTAAAATTAAGATATGTCTTCGGAAATATATTTTAAAAATACAAATAATACCGAGACCATAATTTATTATGATAAATTAATAATTTTATAAATAGCCAACTTACACATAATGTAGAATTTACCTATAATATTAATAAAGCTGTAAGATTATAAAATTATGAGTAGGTACTGAATGAATGACAATGGAGCCATGGAGCTTATTGTATCGAGCAATGTTGACCACAAACAATAATTATTAGGAACTTTTAAGCAGGGGAAGGGAGGTAACCCTAAAATGTGCGAAACCGGAAGACTCCTAAATATAATCTAATAGCAATATTTTATATACCGGCATTGTTTTATTTTTTAAATGATTCTATCTATTTACATTAACCAATCAAACCAATGAGCACCTACTATTGCTATGAATCGTATAGGTATATTATACTTCGTGTTTCGTCACTCGAGATTATTAAATAGCACTTAGTAGTACGCAACATAGGCACCACCACATTTGCACTTATTTGAGAGGGTACTTAAAAATTTTCCCTCTATTAAATTTTATATTTTTCTCTGAGGGTAGTTCTGTTGCCCTAGCTCCGGCCTGGTACCGATTTGTACGTCATTCGCAATTTTGTGCCGTACCACTAAGCACGACAAAATTTTAAACAGTGAACCAGTTTTAGAAAAAGTTTAAAAATTTAAATATATCAAATTTCCTAAACGTAAACTCCATAAAGTGAATAAAATTGCTTTATATGAAAGTGAAAGTTAAGAATAATTGCAAAACTTGTGAAAAAATCGTGGTGTCGACATCGCGTTCGCATCGTGGGATTTTTCACCATTACCGGCACTGCGGGAATTTCGACAATCTGGAAGATCTAGAAGATCAGTTTGCGTGTAATCCGGTTGGGATTATATCTTACTGATTAAGATCACCGAATATACGATCTAGAAGATCAGTTTGCGTGTAATCCGTTTGGGGTTATATCTTACTGATTAAGATCACCGAATATACGATCTAGAAGATCAGTTTGCGTGTAATCCGTTTGGGGTTATATCTTACTGATTAAGATCACCGAATATACGATCTAGACGATCAGTTTGCGTGTAATCCTGTGGGGGTTACATCTTACTGATTAAGATCACCAGCGAAAGCCGTGCTCACCGCCGGCTGAAGCTGCGCCAGGGTCAGCGTGATCGTACGCTACCGCCGCCGACGCCGCGGCGCTGTCGCCGCCTCGTCGCCCCCGCACCCCCGCCGCTCCCCGCATCGCCACCCCGCCGCCGTGCTGCTGAAACGTCGAGTTCGCGTCGTGGAATGCTCACCGACACCGTCATCGCGGGAATCAAGATTCAATTCAGAAGGTACCTTTATTTATCATTATCACTTTATCAGTGATACCTATATTGCAAAAGAAGGCCGGTTCGTGTTCTATTCGTTTGAAATTTTACCTTACCGGTCATTTGCATACATGATGCGGCTATTAGCCGTAAAATATGTAAAAATAACATCAATATACGTTTATAATTACGATCTAGAAGATTAGTTTGCGTGTTATCCATTTGGGGTCACATCTTACTGATTAAGATCACACAATATAGGCCGCAAACTCGCCGCCTCGCTTGCGCGATGTCGCGCCGCCGCCGCGCCCCGCGCCCACGCGCCGCCTCGCCTCGCCTCGCTGCAGGCAGGCCTCGCACTCGCGTGCACGCCCCGGCCCACCGCCACCCCGCTTGTCCGGGCCGGGCCCACTACCAGTATACGGCAAAGAAGTCCATCAATAATAGCGACTCGCTTTCAGTAATTTGCGACATCGGGTCTAAAAAGACAGTAAATGATGTCGCACGAAAATATTATCTACTACCCGCTTACTGTACACAAATCGCGGCTTTGATCGCAGGGAAATACTTATCTTATATTACCCGCTTACTGTAGGTATACAGATCGCGGCTCAATTGCTTAACACTAAGACCATGAAAGGCTGCCCTATTGGAAGCCATCATAAAGAAGCAGAAATAATTAACCTAGCGATCTCTTGCAATGTCGCTTGATACGCGATACAATAGCTGAAACCAGACCGCAAATCGATCGAATGATCATGAAAATTCAATTTTACCAATAGGTACACATTTATGCTGTAGGTGTACATCGTATGCTGCGTGTTATGAGTAGGTACCTACATACAAAACATGAATTCCGCCGCGCGACGAATCTTGGTACCAGCCTGGTAACCAGACTGACAAACAAACTAGCAGATAACTGACACAAGTTCCGGCTCTAAAGGGCCGTATTTTTCAGGTTTCTTCGCACTCACACTCACAGTGCTATTTTATTCATGTATATGAAAAATAAGAAATCAAAAATTCGCTACGGTGGAATTTGAACCTGTGGCCTTCGGAATGCCGTCCCATCGCTCTACCAATTGAGCTAACGAGGCTTCCTTATCACTGCGTAGTAACGGCGACCGACACGCTGCCGCCGCCGCCCGCCTGCGCCCGGTCACCTCCCGCCTCTACGAGGTCGTAGCTCGTTCGTAGCCGCAGCTCGTAGCGTTGGTATTACGTAACCGCTACTAGAAACACACGACTGGTAATGAATGACCGCACCACCTTAGGCTGGATCGACGGTCATAGTATAGAATATTCATTCATACCCTGTTGTACATACAACGTGCGGTTCCCGATCCGCCCGACTGTAGTGGCCTATTTTTATATCTATCGGAGCTCTTTTAAAATGCCTGTCGCATATAGAAAAATGAGGTTTACTTTTAATGTCAAAAATTAAACCAGGAACAATGATTCAATCACTAACCGACTTCATTTAAAGTCGAGGATCTCTGTACCGCATGGTACTGTTATCAAATTAGAAAAAGATCTCGAAAGATAACTACCTACTTTCTTATCAAAGTACACTTTTTACCTATTATCCAGAAATTATTTGAAGTTCAAATTAAACTCTAAGCTAACCAATTACTTTAATGGTTACACCCTACATCTTCAAAATAAAATTATGAAGACTGTATTGAATGCAATTTAACTTGCTGATTTTTTTTTATAACTTTGTTTTATAATAGCTTAATTAATCACAAATAGAATGTTGAACAAACAGCTTTTGTCAAATGAAGCGACTTGTTTTACTACCGAAAACTAGTGCAACTTTTATAACAATTTAACTTATGATAATGTAATTTAACTTATATATTACCTATATCATAACATAAACTAGCATAAGATAGCTTACCACCAGAAAATAAAAACTATTTTAAATTTGAATTGCTGATTTTTCAAACCATAACACGTTTTAACGTTCGTTAGTTCGCAAAACTCAAAGGCTGCTCACATCGGCATGATCAGCCGTTAAATATTATGGTTTACTTTACAAAAATCATTCGAGCAACAAAGTATTTGTCAGTAATGATAATGACACCCACCTTGGGGCGTCATCGGCGTGTCCCTCTGATTTGATTATGACAGATGTATGACTATTCCCTCTCTGCAAACAGAATTTGCACGGTGGTGGTAGAAAACTTATGAGGACTGTGGTCACTTTTAATGACAAGTGATAGTCACATAAACGAGATACACTCTGACGCCTCAACGTTTGGGGTTTGGAAGCAGCGTGTGATAAGAGCACACAGCAAGCGGTATATCGTCTGAGGACAAGAGTAAGCAGCACACAAACTACTGGGAACTGCTGGCAGCATCTTCCACACTCATGATCTTTGCCAAATATCTTGTTTAGACATTTTCATTGTATGTTTTTGTCAGGTATTGATTGCTGCGTATTGATAACATCGCTTATATAAACACTCATGGGTGGCATACAGTTTCCGTATTAATCCAAGTTGCTAAAAATATTTAGCAGCGGTGTGAAGATAATTTATTTTAAACTTTGCTAGCTACATCAAGACCAAGTACTTACAATTTTGTAGCAGTTGTAGCTGTGGATCAATCTAGCTAGACACATACATCCAAATGAATAACAAAAGGATGATGTTGGACTCAGTTTTATTTGTATTACCTATACAATAATAAAATAAATAACTTTCAATTTTGGCGGCCATTAGATTGATTTGTTTGAAAGATAATTAAACAAAAGATTTAAGAAATATGTATCATTATGGTATCATGGAATTGTGATCTTGATTTGGCAGTTAATGTTAACTATCGACTGTCCAAACTATATCACACTAAAAATGTTTTTTTTTTTTTTTTTTTTTTTTTTTTAAATGGCTTCACATCTCTATAATATTGGGAGAGACGTATTTTGCCAACAACAAGTAGTAATCACTCAAACTACACAAGAGACTGTTCAGTAGAATAATTTTGATAACAGGAGAGGATCAAGTCAGGACCACCTAAAACAAATAACATTAATATGCAACAGCACAGGACAACAACAACAAAACAAAGCATATAATAACATATTATTATAAAGAAAGGATGATAAGTAAAGAAGAAGAAAGTTAATAGGTAAATATCAGATAAATGAATGTAAAATAAATACCCTATAATAAGAAATAAAAAGAAATTATAATTTAATATCATGAATTTCAATATATCTAATAAGATATTTAATGAACGGAGTATTTGTAAAAGTAAGAAGAGACTGAAAATTAATAGGCTTTGGAATCTCTTTCGGCAGAACATCATATAAGGAAAATGAATATCTATTGCAATTAAAGAAGATGTGATCAGCATCTCCATCCTCCAAACCACATTCGCACAAAGAATGATCACGAATTCTTATTTTTGCCAGAAAGACCGGTGTAGTTGAATGACCGAGACGGAGTCGACTTACTGTAGAAGTAGCACGTTTACTACCCGACTTAAAACGGAAGAACCAGGGTTTAGGAGGAATTTCCGGTTGAATATTTCCGTAATATTTGCCCTTTTGCTGTCTCGATGTATTCCAAGCTTCCTGCCAAGTTTCCCTCATGTCTACTCCAGCCTTAGCTAATAGATCCCCACTATAATAAAAATAATGAGTTTGAGCACTTGATTGAATGGCATCTTTAGCCCAAGTATCTGCCCATTCGTTGCCGGAAATTCCACAGTGGCCGGGTATCCAGGCTAATGTTACATCCAAATTTTGCCCATCACATTTACACAATAAGTCCTTAATTTTTAAAATCAATGGAGAACATAATTTTAATTTGAACATATTACTACTAATTGCCTGTAAACAACTTCTACTATCAGAGAATAAAATAGATTTACTTATTTTATGAGATTCTACAAATGAAATAGCCTCATACAATGCTAAGGCTTCGCCAGTAAATACTGACGCCTGTGGAGGACATCTAGAGTTTAAAATAACATTATGTTTCGGAATCCAAACGGCTACACCTACATAACCGTCCATTGAAAGCTTAGACGCGTCTGTATATATCGCAATATAATCTTTATAATCCTCAAGTAGACTAAGAAAATTACTATTAGCATTGGGATCATCCTTCATAACACCGAAATTTAAAATAATCTTTGGGGAGTATATTAAAGTTTTGTAATCAAATTCGAAAATATAATTACCAGGAGAACTAAAAACAGTAAAAGGTAAGTTTTTAATTTTATTATAACTTTTAATTATTCTAGGAGATTCTTTGAGAGACCAATACGGGTTATTTGAAACCTCCTGGGAAAGAGCCTCTAAACGCGGAATGAGAGGATGACTAGAAAGGGACATTACTTTATAAATATATCGATCTGCAAGATACTGACGACGCATAAACAAGGGAGGATCCACGCATTCCACTTGTAAAGCATTCTTTGGTGATGACTTCATTCCACCAACTATTATACGCAGGCATTTAGTTTGAATAGCATCTATAGTTTTAAGGGCAATTTTACTACAAGGCTCCAAAATTATTGAACCGTAATCAATGACACTACGAATTAAAGCATTATACATTAATTTTTGACAATACGGGTGAGAGCCCCACCAAACACCTGAAAGGGACCGAAGAACATTAATGCCTCTCTCACACTTATCCACTACATATCTCAGATGAATTGTTCCATTTAACTTGGAATCCAAGAAAACTCCAAGGAATTTAGCTGCGCCAGAACAGGGAATAACATGACCGTCAAAAACAATTTCTACATCTGGCACGAACCTTTTCCTAGTGAATACCACAACTGAGCTTTTAGACGGAGACAATGAGAGTCCATGATCATCCAACCAATCCTTCAGGTAAACTAACGCCTCATTCAAGCGAGATGTAGCTACATCAATGGAAGAACTCGCAAAGTATAGGGCTACGTCGTCTGCAAATTGTAAAATATTACAAAAAGGGGAAATAGTTTGTTCAAGATCATACGTATAAAGAGCATAAAGTAATGGGCTAAGGACTGAACCTTGAGGGATGCCTTGCCAAAGCGTTCTAGACGGAGAAGAGTGAGAACAAGAACGGATGCTAATTGATCTTCCCATAAAGAGCCTAAAAATGAAATTAACCATCCTCACGGGTATACTCAGCTCTAACATTTTTGTTCTGAGTTTCGGAAGAAGGACATTGTCGTAGGCTGCCGAAACATCTAAAAAACAACCTATTAAATAGTAATTTTGCGAAAAAGCAAGTCTTATATCAGTCGTTATAATACTCAAACTATCCGTAGTACTTCTTCCCTTCCGAAAACCAAATTGAGACTGGGCAAGAATTCCCTTATTTTCCAAATACCACTCTAAACGATTTTTAACCAAACGTTCCAAAATTTTACACATCGTAACGGACAAAGCCACTGGCCGATAAGATGCCGCGTCGTTAGGATTCTTACCTGGTTTTAGTAAAGGAATAACAATATGATGTTTCCAATCGTCAGGAATAGAACCGGAAAAATATATATTATTCAAAATTTTTAGAAAATGTTCTTTGCCAAAAGGGCATAATTTGGACAAAAAGCAATACGGGATTCCGTCCTCACCTGGAGAAGTATTTTTCAAGCCAGTTAACACCAATTTTAGCTCATCTATGTTAAACTTATTGTCAAGGGGATCTGAAGAAGAAGGAATGGGAAAAGTAGCAAAACAAGACTCTTGAGGAACAAATGATGGGGCCAATTTATCGGCAAAATCCTCTAACCATGGAGAAGAATCTAGAGATGAATTAGAACTAGATATAAGAGAGCCACGGAACCTCTTCATACTACGCCAAACTAGCGATGGTGGAGTTCTGGGTGAAAGACCCTCGCAGAATCCCATCCAACTCTTCTTCTTTTTCTTTTTAAGAGTACGTTTTGTCTTAGCTGATTGCCTTTGTAATTCAAAGAAATTGTCATCACTAGAAATCTCATTATAACATATTTCAGTTTCTTTACGCAAGTTAACTAATTGAGAACATTCAGCATCCCACCATGGAGGAGAAGGAATTTTTAAACTACGTCCTTTTTTTTTAGGAATGAATAAATCTGCTGCATCTATAATGAGACTACGAAATGCAATATAATTGTCTAAAGGGCTAGATAATGAAAAGGTAAGTGAAGGGATATTGGACTTAACATATAAAGAATATTGCAACCAATCTGCGTCTTGAATTTTGTATATCAGTAAGGGTTTAGGGATCGGAACTGGTTTTACAAATGAAGGTTTAGTAATAACAATTGGAAAATGATCGCTTCCATAAGTTAATTTTAGTACATTCCAAGATAATAGAGGAGCAAAGACAGGCGAGCATGCTGTTAGATCAACAGCCAGTTGCGGATTCTGACCTGGATATGGGCGTCGGGTAGGAGAACCATCATTAACGACCGAAACATTAATGTCATCAAACAAATCAATAAGTAATGGAGATAAATGATCAGAGTAATACGATCCCCACATAATATGGTGGATATTAAAATCTCCCATTATAATAAGAGGAGCAGGAACATTAAAGAGAATAGAAGATAAATCAGGTATGAGGTGAATAGAGGGATGTGGAATATATATAGATACAAAGTTAATATTAGATATTTTAGCAGCCACAGCATTAATTTGCTGAGAATGAGGGGGAAGAGGAATTTCAACAAAAGGTAGGGTTCTTTTTATTAACAAAGCAGCGCCTGCATAGGCGTCATCTCTGTCATCCCTGAGACAGGCAAAGCCAGGAACTCTAAAACGAGATCCAGGCCTAAGCCAAGTCTCAGAGATGGCAGCGATTGAGATATTGTATTTATTCATAAGAAAAACTAGATCAGATTTTTTCGAGTTGATACTCTTTATGTTCCATTGTAGGAAGTGAATGGGAGAATGGGGATCCATCAGAGTATAGGGATTCGGTTAACTTTATAAGTAGGGGGGCAACGTTGGGCGGTAAAACGTCGTTCCACTTAGCTATTATGTTGGTTACCAACTTAAAAGCCAAAGTGAACATGTCCTCATTAGGAGTCATTTGATCTGCTGGTCTAAGTGCATTTCCATTAGGAAGAGCCGGACTGGGCTCTCTAATAATATCCAAATGAGCCTTTTGGTCATAACCATGGGAGGATGCTGGACTATAGGGGGTGGAAGGCCTAACTGAAGTTTTTCTATATGAAAATGTAGGACTTGGTGATGACATTTGTGTAAACATAGGGGGGGAAGCAGGTGGTACATGTGTTGCTTGTGTTGGCGAGAACATGGTTTTTGCCATGTCTGCATATGATCTACGCACAGCTGGATAACGAGATGAGGCTTCAGCGTATGAGATATTATCTTGAGACATAACCATTTTTATTGTTTTTTGCCTACTAAATTCAGGGCAGGAAATGTCATTGGCAAAATGTCTGCCCGTACAATATAAACATGAAGCCCTGTCTGGAGTGACTTTACAGTCATCACCTGGATGTTTACCAGCACATCTGTAACACCGTGCGTCAGAACGACACTGTCGCATAACGTGTCCATATCTTAGACATTTATTACATTGAATTGTAGGTAAGTTATAAATACTGACTGGAAGAGCCGTGTAAAATGCATAAATTTTTTCCGGCAGCGATTGTCCCTCAAAAGTTATCACCACGGTTTGTGTTGGAATCCACTTAGGATTTCCATCTTCTTGTTTGAATTTACGGTTTATACGGCGCGCCTTTAATATCCTACCCTTACCGTCAATTAAATCAGTTGCCTCAACAAACTCCTGCATACTCCATTCAACTGGAACACCTCTTACTATCCCCATGCGAGATACATTATATGATGGTATTGATACTTTTAATTTGTGACGTTTTAGACAAGGATGGGATATAAACGTGTTTGCTGCCTCAGCACTATGGAATTCAACAGCAACGCGGTTTCTGCCAATTGATTTAATTCCGCCTCGTTTTATGTTTTGGACATCATTGCGGGTGAATATTAGGCCAAGTTTTATCGGTTTTAAAGTGACTGATGAGTCCGGGGAGTCAGTTTCCTGGAACACATGTACAACAAAGGGGCCAGTATCATCCGAATTATAGAGGACTGATCCGTTTTCCATAGAGGAATGTTTATAAACATGCGAAATCGACGCGTGATCATCATCAGTGTTTTGAATTACCTTTTTGAGAGGAATGGATTCATTATCATTTGCATGACGCTTTCTATAATTATTAGTATCCGACACATCTACTTCCATTGACAAAGAATCTATATCAGGCGGCTTGGCCGCCTCCTCATTGCCCTCCATTTAGAAAAGGGCAATAGGCCCGAAGGCCTTGATTTTAACAGTAAATACTAACTATATATAAGTATAATATGAAATAAACTACGAGAATAAACCAATAAACAACTAAAATAAAAGGAAAATAGTGATAGGATGGATATAACCTCAAAAAGCAACAGACTCACCGAAGTGCAGTTGAGCAATCCCACTAAAAATGTTACTGAGAATCGTACATGACGGAACCACAGAAATTGTAGAAGTACACAATTTACCTTGTCAGAGCTTGACCTTCTCTCCTAACCAACATCGTATTTTCTATATTTGCAGGCTGCAAATTTGCAGTAGCAGAAGGATTCCCGATTCTTATTCCGGAGGAAGGGATATTATCCCTCTAGTAATACTAATAGATTTTAATAATAACTCCCTCATCTATCAAATAACTGGGACAGTATACTAAATGTAAAATTTCTATCAAGAAAAGAACTGTGACTTGTTCCCAAAGGTACGCAATTCGGCTCTCTATTTGAACAGTTGTAAAGCTGCGCTAACCATACTGATCGGATCGGACCACAGGATCGGACATGATATCGTCTCGTTGCATGACCGTGTGCAGAGATTTTCTTATTTTTTTGTTAAAAAAAAAAAAAAAAAAAGGCGTACCTATTTATATTTAGGCTGCGATCCGCGCCATATAATATGACGTCACGTGGGATATACCAACCTCGTTTTTTAGTTCCTCTCGTCATGGTACCCCAGAAATCAGAATAGAACTATATTAAACGCTCTCTAACGTTCTCTATAAGAAAGGCATATCGAATCAATGCAGAAAAATATACTTGCATAGTTTAGGGTAAAAAATATACATGCATAGTATTTTACTTACTATTTTACTTATAATTAAAATCTCAGTTTTGATTTAAACGTCCCGGACGTGTTCAACACAAACAGTTTTTATCCCTACCTTTCTTTTGGAGCTAAACCTATTAAATAAATAATGGACCTAGAACTAGAATGCTAACTGCTTAGGACATGATTCTTTCGTAATACGAAAAACTACTTATCTTAGTTTAAAAAAAAAAAAAAAAAAGAAAAACACCTATTCGGCGTCAATGCAAACACTAAGCCGCTGGGTGAACAACAAGGTTACTGCTAAATTCTCGGACCAGATCTCTCGCTGGTACCAGCGTCAACCAGATCCGCTAAACCATCTGCTGGTCTATTAACAGCGCTATTTTAGCTAATTTCCGTTACTGAAATGTGTTACGCGCTGATGGAACCTTTTTGGCCAGGAGCCATTCTTGATCAATATGATCCATAAAACTTAAGTTGTTATAATATCTATACTTATGTTTACATCTCGTATGCATTAATCATACCTATTTAACTAATGATTTATTTTAGTTACTTTATTAACTAAACTATTGATTTAAAACAATCATATAACCTATTGATTTTAAATAATCATCACCTTATTTTGTTTTATCAGATCTACTGAATAATAAAATAACGCGTTCCTGAAACCTGTACTCGTAACTCTCAAAGTCTACTAAGTGCTATTTAATAATCTCGAGTGACGAAACACGAAGTATAATTAATGATTAAACGAACTTACCTGTATGTGAAGTTCTATCATAATTATACGAGTGTTTCGTCCGAAGAGATTATTAACACCCAACCCTCCCTAATCCCCATCATAAGGTTTCAGGAACCGATCTCAGGAACAGAATATCTGAACTTAATGACGTACAAATCGGTACCAGGCCGGAGCTAGGGCAACAGAACTACCCTCAGAGAAAAATATAAAATTTAATAGAGGGAAAATTTTTAAGTACCCTCTCAAATAAGTGCAAATGTGGTGGTGCCTATGTTGCGTACTACTAAGTGCTATTTAATAATCTCTTCGGACGAAACACTCGTATAATTATGATAGAACTTCACATACAGGTAAGTTCGTTTAATCATTAATTATTTATAATGTTATTTAAGTACATCATTACATCGGTAAAGTAGAGTGTTCTAATGAGCAAATTAATGATTAGGTAGGTATTACATTTTGTATTAATTAGGTAAATGTTATACAGTTACCTATACCTTATACTAAGTATACAATACAGATAGATAATAATATTTATAAAAGATGCTAACTGCACTGTACTTGTTGGACAAGAAAATCAAATACTAATTTAATTATGTAGATATCTATAACGACCGTAGAATGGAAAAGTTTTATTTTATGTTGCACGTCCATAAATCTATAATCTCAATCTCAAAGAACGTGTGCAGGGGCGCTGCAGTATAAGGAATCTCAATGGCGGCGGGGTAACTAACCTTTTTCGCCAGTTTCGTCACGTTCATCTAAAGCGTTTTCAGACACCATTATTTTACTCTAATCCCATACTCTGTCATAGTAAAAATAAAAAGGGTTACGCCAGAACGAACGAAGGCAGATTATGATTATATTAATTTGCATTGAGGAAAACCCGACTGAGTATCGCTAGCAGTTTCATATCACATCTAGTACAATTTACTGCCTACCTCTCAGCAATGCCGATCATAACTTGACCCCAATCATGGTGAATAGCCGGTGCTGCGTGACCCGCAGCGTGGAGTACGAGACGCCACTGAGGCCATCCCTGGCACGCCCCGCCCGCCCGCTCGCCTTGTTCTCGGCTATGATGTCCCAAACCTCAGGGTTCTGGGGCGAAGGCGCGTGCGTCACCATGTGGTATCGGGATACTTGCCGGGGCAATCTGAGACATTAGAATTGTTATTATTTTACTAGAAATCCAAGTGTCATATTCCTAAATTCAAGCTCAATTTTCATAATATTGAAAAATAATTACCTCAATATTGGTAAATTCTCATCTGTTAGCCTCTCAAAGAAATCATCGTCCTCTCCACCCCAGTGCTCATAGCGGTTTGAGAATCCATTCACGGACATGTAATGATCCGCTTTGATAGCTAGCACTCCACCCACAAGCCACCAATACGATAACACATATCGCATCTTGTCTATACTGGCTGACATGTGCCGTGGTCCAACTGCCAGGCATGCGTATAGATTTGCTTCGTCCAATGGAAGTAAGTCTACGTCATGGAGTATCAGGCAGGGGAATTTTTCGGACATTGCAAACTTTGCTCCGATGTTGTACAGCATCCCTTTATTCCAGGGTTTTTCATCTTGCTGTTCTATGAGGAATATTCTGAAAAAAGTATTGTTATTGATTAAATAAATCAATCTACCCTGGCTGGGAGAAAGTATATTTTACATAGAAATAGAAAAGAAATTAATAGAGGGATGAGAGATTATTCCTTTAGAATATTTTATTTCGTAATATTTTGCCCATATTCCAGTGAAATTTAATAGAAATATCATTTATTTAAATAGGTAATGATGACTAACCACTGGCTAACGTCATCACATTAAATTATCATGATACTGCAGCAGTTTACTGCACATACAGAGGATACAAACATTTAAAAAACATAGCACAACTGATACAGCTTATCTCTAAAAAGAAATCTACTTACTTGTAATGTATATTTTGTTTTCTCAAAAAGTTGTGTATGTAGGGCAGGAAGATGTCAAGTTGGCTTTGTCTGTTCCTGTACGTGACCAGTATGGCCACACTGATCTGAGCATTGCATTCTGATGGTACGTAGCTACCATTCACAATACCGGCAGGAGAGAAGTCGTCAAACTTCTTTGGTATTTCCCAGTTGTTCAAACTGTGCTTTCGCTTCACAACCTCTTCAAAGTTACAAGCAGGTTTGCCTTGAAATAAAAAAAAAATATAAAATATTTATTGATTTCATAAAATTATGGATGCTATCTTGTTTGCTTACCACAGCTGTACAAATAATAAGTTAATGTTTTCAATAAAGAATGAGAAGTCTCTTACAAGAATAAAATTCCACTCCAACCTGCTTTCTTATACTTAACTTGGGGTTAGTTAGAAGTAAGAAGAAACTTCTAATTAAAATTTAAAATAGGCAAGTAGCATAATTGGCTAGAATTCTAGCTAGAAAACATCTGGAACATTTGCAGTGGCTTAGTCTGTCACAGAATCATAATCATACATAACCCAATGTACCAAACAGGCTCACCTTTGTGATGTATCAAGCTCGGATTAGTTTCTCTAAACAGTTCTCTGTCTAGCGAAGTGAGTGGTATCGCAGAGTAGTCGTAGACACCGTAAGAGAACAGCTGGACCACGGTGATGACCACCAGGATATATACCACGCAGGTGGACACGCGGAGCAGCAGCAGGCGCGCCCACAGCCGTCCTAGAGCTGAAGACTTCACCATGGCTCGCTAAGCAGGTCATCCAAGCATCCAAGTATCGATTGTATTATACCATTACCTACAAAACACATGAGTAAAGTAAAATTGAGATTGCTAATTGTATGCTTATATCACAGAGCAATTTTACTTACAAATTATGTACAGGAACTCTAATAATAAAATAAAATAAAACCCGTTTGCAAGCAAACACACAACAATCAACATAAACAAAACAGCTGATTTTGACATTGACAGATGCTTTTTTTTCGTTTCCTATTTGGAGAGGCTAAGATCAGAAACCATGCAGCCTTATCGTTGTAGTTGTAGTGTTCAAATGTGGTCCAAATAGATTGGCCTACTTCTCTTATACAGAATGTTAATTTAATTGCGTACCATAACATAAGATAAGGGGTGTTCAAAACTAGTCAGGTACATAAAAAACATTTTCAAAAATCCTATTCAATGAAATCTTAGGCTTTCCCTGGTTATTTTTTAGCCCTTTACTTACATAAACGGCGCTGTTTGTTATCTAATGAAAAGACCAATTTTGTCTAAGTTTCCAAATATAACAATTTGTGCCTCCTATGTCCTATCTAAAAACATTAGGGACAAGCCCGAATGGCATGTTATCATCCTTTATCACTAATGTCCCAAATAACTATTTGTGTGTCGTTTAGACCTAGCTACTCTATTGTGTTGTGTAGTTTCCGGGATATGGTTAGAAAGATAAAATCGCCACTACTCTACTCACACGGTCTCTACACTCTAGTCTAGTGGTTCATATAATTTCGATCAGAACCGTACGTGCTTTTCTTAGGAGTAACTCTTCTTTGACCGATAGTGCTTCGTTGATTTGATCGTAGTAGCCGAATCGCATCAACAATACAAGACTACAAGTTGTCAAAATCAGCTGACGTGATTAAAGAGCTAGTATTTATTTTATAAATTTTTTCGCTTTGCCGTAAAATAACTCTGTAACTGTAAATACTTTATAATTTTATCGAATTAGTGAAGTAAGTAAAGTAATTTAGCAAAGATGACTCAGGTTAGCCTTACAGACACGACAATATGGTTTGAACCAGACCTAACCTGTAAACCTTTGAAAAATCTTAAAGAAGTTGAGATGTTTTTATTCGATCCACCTGCTTGGAGAACACTTTGCCAGCCAATAACTCGACATAGTACAAGTGCGATTAAAAACAGTGAAGTGAATGAAGATTTTGATTGTATTACTTTAGAAAAGCCGCAAAGTTTTTGTCATTTCGATCCTGACAAGCCGAGTGTTGCACGCTACGACGAAAAAAATCTACCAAAACTTTTAGTTTGCCATGATATGTGCAACGGTTACCACGATGACAGGTGAGTTTTAAAATGTAAAAAATAACAATTGCACATCGGCTAAGAAGAGCGTTACTTCTGCAACGATGATTGGAAATCATCACTATCTCTTTACAAGTGTCGATGTGGGTTTTATATAGCTACCTTAACATTGGCATTTGAATAAATACTTCAACGTTTTTCTTTAGCATGATTGACGGGACCAGCAACCACGAGGCTTATACGTTCTACAACTGGGCGGCTGTGGACATCTTCTGCTACTTCAGCCATCATCTGATCACCATCCCACCGCTCAGCTGGATCAATGTCGCCCACGCTCATGGAGTCAAAGTTATCGGTACAATTCTCTATCGATGTAATAAACTAATAAATGACGGAATTTATATTTGTCTCTTGCACATTCAATTGCAAAGAAAAGAAATGACGACTGTTGTCAGTCCTACAACAGCGCATCGACTGAGAAGCCTCATGCGTGTTTTCAAACTAGAAACTAATTATTTATTGTTTTGCATGATACTGTCATTGGAAAACGGCTGGAAGTCTTTTCTATTCTAATCCTCTTCTTGCAGGTACTTTAATCACAGAATGGGCAGATGGTGTTGCTTTTTGGAAGGAGATCATGCAATCTAGAGCAAAAATGGAACAATTAGTCAGCTCACTGGTTACCATCGCTAAAACTTTGAAATTTGAGGGATGGCTGATTAACATTGAAAATAAGGTAAACTAAGTTTAGGAGCATTGTTTTTAGTAATAGGATTATAGTAATCGACTATTGTATGCTCTACATTTTTGGTATGAATATTGCAACTGCTATGAAAGTTGCATGTATCACCGAATCAAATGAATCGGGCCTCTCAATTGTAAAGTTCTACAAATCATGGTAATTTGTATTCACCATTATGTATCATGTTGTTGGAACAGATGTCGGAGCCTGTAATGTTATTAGAGTTCGTGAAACTGCTTCACAAGACCTTGCATCAGGAGATACCGGATGCAGAGCTGATATGGTACGATAGCGTCACCAAGGATGGGCATCTAATTTGGCAGAACGCACTCAACAAACACAACAGGTCCAGCTTATTAATCAAAATGGCTTATGTATTTATTTAGTCTGCTGCTGCTTATTTATAGCATCGTGATATACCTTTTTTTTTCTGGAACGCTGTGAAAGTCAGTCGAGAATTATGTAGGATTTTTTGCTTTATTACAGACCGTTCTTCGATGCATGTGATGGCATATTCACCAACTATTCATGGAGCATAAATGACATTCAGTTAAGTGCACAAGAAGCCGGTAGTAGGCTGAAAGACCTTTACATTGGCGTCGATGTGTGGGGACGCAACTTTTTTGGCGGTGGCAAGTTCAACACGCAAGAGGTAATGGGATAAAAATATACAAAAACCATTTATTGCTTTTATCAGGCATGACATGACATGAGTTTTCATAGGACCCAGCCCACCAAGTCTTAATGGTCTTAACTCCACCATTTTTTGTCAATTATTTTCTTCTGCAACTAAACTAAGTATAGAACGAGATAATAGTGTATATTTTGGAGTGTAATTGTTTGTATTGTTATTTTTTATTCTTTAATTATTTTAAATCGAAAAGTCATAAACATATTTGTATTCTAAGTTGAATTGTTGTTGAATAAATTATTGAATTTGTTTGATTTTCATGACCTCTAAATAACAAAAACCTTATTTTTGTTCATAAAGACAATTTCCTGTAGGCTGGCTAATCTAGCTATCCCCGCTCATTCTTTATGATTTCAGGCAGTTAAAGTCGTCCACCAGCATGGATGCTCGCTAGCAATTTTTGCTCCTGCTTGGACTCACGAGGCTATGGGTTCAGAGAACGATGAAGAAAACCCCCAACAGATTATCATGGGAGAAAACCTTGGAAAACATGAGCGCTTTATGCTTAGAGATGAAGCTTTTTGGAACAGTCTTTGGCCTTACTTTAAAACCAGATTGCCCTGCACGCTTCCCTTTAAAACATCTTTCTGTTTAGGGCTAGGAACAAAAAGACGCTTGTATGGTGAGGTACGACTAATCAAATTAACTTTCTATTAAATAAATCTTAACAAAAAGTCAAAATAAATACATAATTATACGGGGTGTAAGGGACAGCTTCCCGCAAACTGATAGGGGTGGCTTAGTCAACGAAACTGAAGAACTTACGCCTTGACTTTCCCATACAAAATGACCACCTTGATCAGACAATTTGTATGGAAAAGCCAAAATTGTCTTTCATTTCCTGAAAAAAAAAACCGGTGAAAGTTGATCAGTTTTGTCGACTGAGCAACGCCTATCGGTTTGCGGGAAGCTGTCCCTTACACCAGGTATAATTCAATAATTTTGTGAATTATTATTCCAAAATATATTTTTAATTGCAGGTTTTCTGTAACAGCCCGTGGTTTAATTTACGTCATATGCAGTATCAGCCAAATTCAAGGCTCGGAGACCACAAGTATCTTCTGTCCACCAATTTCAAAATTAATAGAGTGTCGCGGGCAGCCTCAAAAGACGTCAGAGATATCTTGAAACTTCGACAATCATTTCAAAAAGAAATAAATATTCAAGATAATCCAACTAATGAAATAGCATTTCCAAAAGAAGACAAAGAAGTAGATGAAGAAATTAAGAATGAAAATCAGTTAAATTCTAATAATAAGCAGCAAAATGAAAAAGAAGATAATAATAATCCTAAAGAATCTAAAACACCTAAGAGAGGAAATTTTTTAATGAGATTATTTAGTAGTAAAAGCAAAAGTGATAGTTGCTCTGTAAATACATCTGAGGATCTCCCACAAACAAGTTCTCACGAAAAAAACGAACTTACTTCCGATAACAAAAATAATTTAACGCGACGAGGCTCAAGTATAGTCAGATCGCTAGTAAAATTAAATTTGGGGTGCGAAAGACACGAACTCTCGCTTGTCTACGTTGACGAGGAAAAACGTTGTCTTGATGTGTTCCACGGAGACAGCTTCAATGGAGGCACTTGCCTCTGTATTAGCTGCTCCGACCAAGTCGCAGAAGGTCATAGGACCATAAGATTGTTTCATTGCGATTTCATTGTAACGGATAGGCTGGTGGTTTGCATGGTGACGAAGAATTTGAAGGGGTTTTCGTCACAGCGGCTAGATATGTGGCTGTATGTATTGGCGGAACGTGGCGTGGAGAAGCACGTGCGGTTGTTAGGGCGCCGCGCTGATCTGGAGGGCGCAGACGGCGTAGAAGGTGTAGATGGCAATGACGGTGCCCACGAGCGCTTGTATCCGCTCAACCACACAAGCGATGAGTTCAGAGACCTGCAGACGTACCTCGTCGTTAACGAACCTGGGTTCTATGTGCCCATCGAAAATTCTTTCGGATGGCAGGTTTAGTAAGTACGAGCTAATTTTTTTAGAGTAGTTTAATTGGCTGGTGCGTGCTTAGCAGAAGGGAACCAGTTAACAAATTTGCAATTTTTAGAGTAACATCACCAAATGGAATGTACATTCAACATTATAATTATTTAATAATCTTAATGGCGCCAAATCATTTCATTACAATGTGAGCTGGTTCCTTTCTGCTAAGCGCCAGCGAATTTAGAGCGGACTTAGGTTGAAAATGGCTTAAACAAAATTCAGGTATATTTGTTTTCAGCTACTACGAAGTGCAGTTGGGTGAGGCACGCGTGACTTCGATTAACCTGCGCACGAGTGACTGTTACGGCTCCATTTTACTGGGCCACGTAGCCTTCTGTGGACGTGACTCTCGGATTACGATTTGATTCCCTTTGCACTTCATATTGGCTGTAATCCGTGGACTCGAAAGGTAAAAAACCACAAACATCTTATTTTGATTGTATTCTACCAAGTGAGTGATTGAATAATTTTATATTCAGATTTTCATATTTCAAAGAATACAATTGTTTGTAAACATTAAACATGAGTCGTCACTGAGTTTACTGCACATTCTTTTTTGTATATTGTTTTACGGTTCTGGAAACAAGTCCTTTCTTTTAGATTAATATATTGCCAATTTCCACAGTTTCTACTAAAGTGGTAAAAATTAAAAACGAGTTGTAGCAAAAGCCATATAATAGTATATTACGATACAAGTGCGGTGCGTTGATAGTTACAGCCGAGGCGATATTGCTAGCCCGAGCCGTAGGCGAGGGCTACAAGAAAGCAGAGGCTGTAATTATCAAACCGCACGTATGTCGTACGACGTTTTATAACATATTTGCGAGGAAATAGCTAAAAAATTAAAACAATACAGCGAAAAGAAAAAAAGCGAGGAATAATTTTTACTCGTTCACAAATTAGCAATGCGCGCGCATCCACAGGGGTACGTTCAGTCGACCCAGTTCGATATTTATACCGATCGAATCTTATACTAGTGGGACGCACTGAACGTGCACCTTAGCTGCTGTCAGATAAAACCTCACTTCCGGTGCGCCTCTGAACGGGCCGGATAAAAATTAACCTAGTCGAAATTTCGTCTGCCAGGTGTCTCTGAACGGGCAATATAATTTTTAACCAGGTTAAATTTCGATCGATCGAGCGTTTCTGAACGTACCCCAGATTACCTAGTACCTATATATCGCGCAGCGCTTTTTTTTTAAGGCAAAGCACAAAAAACCAGCCAGTATTACTAATAAACTAAATTAATATTTTTTTTATTTTGTTACAGATAAATGGTTGTAATTTATTGTAAAAATGAATTAAATCAAAGAATTAAATGTTTATTTTATTATACTTTATCTCCCAAAGTTAATTTTATTTATAAAATGTTGACCACTTTTCTGCCATAAAAACTCTTTGCTAAGATTTAAAAAAGTACCGTTCGATAAACCGTGCGTTTTACCTAATTAAAAAAAAAGTATGTTTTACAGCACTCGTGCATTTTACATTACGATTACGCTCAAGTACGTAATAAGATACAATACAATATTGAAATTGGTGTAGTAAGAGACCCTTTACGAGCAAATGTGTTATAAAAAAAATTAATACTGGCTTTTTTGTTCCAGATTCTCTATTTTCAACTGATGTCACACTCTTTCTGTTATACTCATATTCATCAATTCATCATTGTTCGTGCACTTTACGTACCTATACTTCCGATACTTTGTAGGTTTTAAATACCTAACTCTACATTACATTCTGAAAACTGTGCTTTACATATTTCTGATACTTTATAATTACTATATGTAATCCTTTATATTGATATTGATACTGAAAATATAAATGAAAAATCTGATATACTTACCTGTTTGTTTTTCTTTTGTTACGATTAAATAATTAGTTAGCGCACAGAAAACTCATTATGTATCAGTTTTTTTTAAAATAAGAGATCGTTTTTAAACAATTGTACCGCAATCTATCTAAATTAAATACCATTTTAATTGTCATAATCGTCTTTTTCTTGCTGTGATTTGCCAGTAAGAGTACCTACTCAACTGGCCTGGCCTAAATGGTCCGAAAGATGGAAAGTCTTCTTCTTGTCGCGTGGGTTTTGAGTCAATCAACCCGATGAACCCTGGTGTCAGACTTTTTAAAACCACCTAATAGCACACCTAAAACCACCTAACAGCACAGCTTATTAGCCTCTGACATGGTTTGCGTAACTACCCCTATCAAAGACAGCGATCGTCGGGACTGACGGCTTAGCGTGCCCTCCGAAGCACGGAATCCTTTTTCTTCTAAACAATCAGGTGATTCAGCCTGCATTGCCCTTACCAAAATGGGGAATATCTCACAAAGTTATAAATTGACTAATATCAACCTTGTGTCTCTCCCTGGGAATCGAACCCAGGACATCCGGATTCTGATCCTATAGCTCAGATCACGAGACCACGGAGGAAGTTACTAAAGGAAAGTGAGGAGTCAGGTGATGCATTCCGGACAAACCATAAGAAACCCGTCAAAATTAAATTCTGATGAACATAAATTTGATGTGTGATACTGATAATGATAAGTTTTTTGCTGTACGATTAAATATACCCCTATACTAAAACAAGCACAAGCAATACGCTTCATGTCGTGGCGTGCGTGCGTCACACCACTACAAACAAATATAAGTACCTAATACGGAAATTGTGACCTACCTACTTAAATAAACGTAGTTTTATCAATACATTGATGATACATCGCATTAACTTTATTTGTCCTTAAACTTTCTGCATATCGGTCAATCCACTACAGCATAGGGCTGACTATTTTTTTTATGGGAGGAAATCATTGAACGGTTTTTTACGACATTAGTCGTCTACCACGGCTCAATTAAACCCACTAACGGCATCGCAGCTGACGGGGTCTAAGAAAAACTACCCTAACCAATACACAAAATTACAAGAGGAAGTTATTGACAATTTAGACCCGCCCAATTGTGGCCCGCAGTCTACAATGTGTAACAGAAAGGGTATAATGCATCCTGAAGGATGTAAATTATTCTATTTCTACGTGAAGTGAACACATTACATAAAATATGTAAGAAAGAAAATAATAAATTCGCCTCGGGCCACGACCTCATTATTATTTTCTTATTTTCGACTTTATTATTTTCTTTCTTCCATATTTATATGAAATAAAATAGCATTTTAGAGTGCTAAAAATATCTCCAAAAAACATTACATAAAGATTTGACTTGAGAATTTAACGCAGGCAACTCGGTATTTGGCCTTCAAGATAAACTCTGAGCTTAAATTTACTATAATAGGCGTGTTGACTTGGTGGCTAAACAATCAAAACGTTTATACTTAAAACTGATGGCTTAAATTATATTGTGAATCCCATTCATCATTTTCAAACAATTGCACATTGAGATTTAGGCTCGTATTTATAAAGCGATCTCAAGATTGAGAGCAATATTGAGTGCGGATTTGACAGGTGATTTTGTACTGGAATGACATTTCTGATACGAACTCAAACTCGCTGTCACTCTTGAGAGCTGATTATAAATACGGGCCTTAATAATCGAGTTAAAAATATAGAAGAAATTGATTTGAGTAGTCAAGTATTTACCAAGGAGTGACGTCATAACTCGCCTTTTTCACGCCTTTTTCATACAAAAAAGCGAATTGACATTTCATAAAAAGTTGCTGATTTGACTAGTAGGAAACTAGCGTATAATAATACTCTGAATAATATTATTATCTCGGGGATGCCCTATTCATTACGATGATCTCACAAGATCTAAGGCCCGTATTTATGATCAACTCTCAAGAGTGACAGCGAGTTTGAGTTCGTATCAGAAATGTCATTCCAGTACAAAGTTACCTGTCAAATCCGCACTCAATATTGCTCTCAATCTTGAGATCGCTTTATAAATACGATCCTAAGTACCTAACCTCGGCCTTGGACGCCGGAATGGACAAGCGTGATGTGATCTCGTATTTTTTGTACTTTTGCCGCCAGGTTTTTTCGGCTTATCCTACTAAATTAAATATCACGAATTTTGTTTAAAACTATTTTACGATAGTGGTATTTTGTAGTCTGGAGGGTTAACATTTGTACACATAACATTTGGGATGTGATGTGAATTTATTTAAAAACTAAATAGTCGTGGAAAGACAGTCAGTGCTAAAAGAGCATCGTTACTTAACTCGCGTAGGAATAAGTTAAATTAGAAATGGAAATATAGTATTATATTGTAGTTCCTGTTAATCAATTTAAACGTTTGTAAGTACAACTTAAATAAAATAATGGTTCAGTAGCGTATCGCAATTCACAAATCAATTTATTGAATAATATCATGGATATTTTGAAACTAAAAATCAACAATAGAAGGCGGGCCTAGAGATCAAAATCGTCAATGACTTCCTCTCATCTCAGTTGTAACTTGCACATATATTAGGGTCATTTATCTAAGGCTCGTATTTATAAAGCGGTCTCAAGATTGAGAGCAATATTAAGTATGGATTTGACAGGTCGTTTTGTACTGAACTGACATTTCTGAAACGAACTCAAACTCGCTGTCACTCTTGAGAGCTGATTATCAATACGGGCCTAAGATCCCCCCCCCCCCGTGGTAGACGACCAATGAAGTAAAAAAACCGTTCAATGATTTCCTCCCGCTTGAAACTTTTATAGGTTGTTGCTCTGATAGTATATATAATACAAAAATATAAAAAATAAATCAGTTGACGTTTAGCGGTGCATTTCAGTACAAAACGACATGTCAAATATTGCTCTTGGTTCGTAAATACTTACCTTACCTACTTAGTCCAATAACCTGACTTTTTCCACCCCATGTCGAAAGATTTCTATCTAAGCCACAGATAATGCTGATATTATAAGGAGGAAAGATTAGTATTTTTGGATTTTTATAAGGTTTAAGATTTTAGCGGTTGTTCACGACTACAAGACTGTTATTTTGAACATGATTGATTATTGCCGCGGTTATATTTATTGCTACCAGTTGCTAAACGTAGTGATTTTATATCCTCTTTGGCAGTTGCATGCTTCATGGGCCCGTATTTATAATCAGCTCTCAAGAGTGACAGCGAATTTGAGTTTGTATCAGAAATGTTCTTTCAGTACAAAACGACCTGTCAAATCCAAACTTAATATTGCTCTCAATCTTGAGATCGCATTATAAATACGAGCCTTAGTCACTGTCAGGTCAGTAGAGTCTACTCGTAACAATAAATAAATAAATAAACGTTGTTTGTGGCAGCCCTACTCAGCCTTTCAGATAACCAAGATGGCGATACGTCGTCGTGATTGCCACGGAGGCTGATATCGGTCCGATAACAATAGTATTAGATACTTATCTAACCTCTTATAACACCAATATAACCCTAAAGCGGCGCTAATATGTAATACAGTTATACCTACCGTAGGTAGATACAAACGCGTTTTTTTTTACGTAACATAATCATTTTATGTGACTTATTTTATTTGTCGGGTTTGTGATTATTTTTTTGGTAAGTATCTATGTTACGCAAAATCCCCATTCGCTCATTGGTCGGAAAAAAGGGACATTTCGCACAATTCGCCAAATGCCTTTGCCAGTCCGCGGAATGGTTGTCGATATAACGCTCATTGGCCGAAATATAGGGTTTTTCAAGGGTGGTTGGATGTTGAAATGGAATAAAACAAGCTGTGTGTGAGGTATTACCAAAATATATTTTTTATTTAATGCCAATTTGTTTGGTAAATGACATGGTTTAGCAATACGGTTTCGGCAAAATTTGGTCGATTCAATAAAGTTCTGAGCTTTGTGAACTTTGAAAAGGCATTGGTTAGTATCGGCCTGGCCTATAGACTTCGGAGTTTAGGAATTTTGACCAAATAAAGTCTAGCGGAGTAAAATCACAAAAACTTTTTTTATCATTTTTTAAAGAATTTTGTAGTGATTGAAATAGAGCCCTTAAAATTCATGCCCCTGTAAAAAAAACACGGCAAATTTTGAAACATTCTCATATACAAAACAAATTGGCATGATTGACAATTTTAAATAAAAAAATAATTTTGTAAATATCTCACACACAGCTTGTTTTATTCCATGTCAACATCTACCCATCATTATTGTAAAACAATTTAAAAGGACATTTCGCGGATTGTTCGTTTCGCAATGCACAATCCGCGGAGTGTCCCTTTAATTCGGGGATTGTGCGTAACATATATTTTCCATTAATTATTTCATTAAAATCTTGGTGAATTTCGATAATGTTTTTTTAAAAGTAAAACTCGTAAATTACCTATGTGTACAGTCTATTGACTGCACATTTTGCATTGTAAGCATTTTACTTTATTCATACAAAATTATACTGTAAGCAAAAAGACCAGTTCACGTTCCGACGCCACACCGCGTGCAACTCAATATCATATGTAATCAATTTTCTATCAAAAATACATCATTTTGGAAGTTTATCAGTTTTTATCAATTTCTCCACATCAATCATCAACTTTAAGCTGTATTGGGGATCAAGACCCATACATCAATGGTCCTTCGAGCTATTTGACCCACGCGACACGGGCGATAGCGGGACCACGTGGCAAAAGTGCAACGTGCGCAAGTTGGACACAGTGCAACGTGGTGACTGAAATTTTCCGTGTTCGTTGGAGTCTTACGATTCACTAACATCGAATTTAAATCATCGGCTTGGTGTTTTAAGTGTTTCTCGTGCGGTAGCAAATCGGTTGGGCTGGCCTCCCAGAAGCGGGTCTCACCAGTTCAATTGAGAAGGTGCACATACCGCTAAGAGAGCATTAGAGCACCTAGCAACCAACCCCAGCAAGTTATCAGAGCAATATCAAGCAATCAGCAGCAGTTTTAAGTAAATATCAAGCAGTTGTCTAGCAGTTATAAAGCAGTTATCATTATCAAAAAAAAAAAAAAAAATCAAGCAAGTGATTCAGCAAGTAATCAATCAAGGTATCAATCCAACATCATGGAAGATCTTATACCTAAACAGGTAGAGATATATGAGAAAATCAAGAAAATTAACAGGAATTTTTCAAAGGATGGTCCAGACAGGAAAACACCCGAAAAAATTCAAAAACGTTTAAACGATTTGGATAATCTTTGGAGAGAGTTTGACAGCATTAATGATGTTCTAATGAAGTGCGAGCAAAAAACCGATGATTACTATACATCAAACATGTACTCATCGGTCCACCAATTTTATCTTTCTACGAGACTTCAGATCAGCACTTATGTTTCAATGAAAGGTGATGATATTCCAAAACCAAAGAATCCAGAAGATAGTGACGAGGAAAGTGACGACTATGGAGACGCCGGCGCCTCACCGCCGCCCAAACAAAATCAAGATAACAACAGCAAAACAAATGACTTTAAGCCACCACCGCTGAAGTAAAATCAAGGTAACAATAGCAAGACAGATGAGCTTCTCAAGAAACAAGCAAGCCATTTTCGAGCATTTGCAAGAACTGTCAAAGCCATAGACCTAGATCAACTAAACGCAAAATGGGAGTTAGAAGATGTTCTGCGCAATTTGGAATCACGTTGGAAAATTGCTGATTCAGCTCACTGGGAATTGGATAGTGAGCTCGAAGGTGAAACTAACAGCATTTACGAAAAAGCATTTTCCACTCACGAGCGCACCTTTAATCAAATAAAAAAGGCCATAAACAACAAGCTGTGGTCTGTGTCCCATCGCGAAAAATTCACGCCGAAAATTGAAGTTCCCGCCTTCAATGGAACTTATCAAACTTGGGTTTCGTTCAAGGATTTATTCTGCGAAGCCATTCACAATAACCCATCAATGTCGGATGCTCAGAAAATGCAATTTTTAAAGGGCAAGATGCGAGGGGAAGCAGAACGTCTAATCCAGCATTTATCAATCAGCTCGGAAAACTACAGCACCTGTTGGGAAATTCTGAACAACCGCTACAACAATGAGAAGCTCATATTTAATTCACACATCAATACGATTTTAGAAATTCCGAGCTCAAAGTATCAAACCGTGAGTCATATCAAGAAGATTCATGACACAGCAAATGAGTGTCTCAATGCTGTAAAGAACTTAGGAGTCGATACGAGCACCTGGGACCCTCTCATTGTACATATTTTGTCACTGAAGTTAGATACAATAACGTACAATGATTACATGGATTCTGTTCAAAACAAAAGAGCATTACCGACGCTGAACGAGTTTTTCGAATTTTTGGAAAGCAAGTTTACCACCATGGAATCGTCGCGCCGTAAGCAAGACGGAGCACAACCACATACATCAGCATTATCATACAACAGACAACCTTCAAGCAATAACTTTCAAAAATCAAATTACAACTTCAAGCGCCCATCATTCGCCAATCAAGTGGTTACACAAAAATCAAGTATCAAGAAACAATTTCCTTCATGTCCTCTGTGTGGCAATCAACATGGAATTTATCATTGTAAGGAGTTTTTGGACATGACTCCGATAGTAAAGCAAAAGACAATTGCAAGACTTAATTACTGCATTAACTGCCTTTATGATCATGGTGATAAGGCATGTTATTCTACAAAGAAATGTCGTGAGTGTAGTGGAAATCATAACACTATACTACACGACGCGTTTAAACGAGCAAGTAATCAGAAACCAAGCTACGGAGTGACGCAAGCAGGGCCTTCGAACTTGGAAACACAACGTCCCGTCAGCAAAAACGTGCACGTATCACAAACATGTGATGAACCTGAAGTTTTATTATCAACAGCAATTATCAAAGTACAAGGCGTGGACGGAATTTATCACACTATGCGAGCCTTTATTGACCCAGGGTCGCAGCTTGCTCTCATATCAGAAAAATCAGCACAGAAATTATCATTACCAAGAGAAAAATGCAAAGGTGTGATTTCTGGAGTTGGACTCAAGGAAACTAATAGCAAGGGTCAGATCAGCATCAATTGTATGTCCGCTGACGAGAGTTACAGTTTCAGCACGGATGTACATGTAATGAAGAAACTTATCAGGAACTTGCCGAGTGAAACGTTCCAAAAACCATCATGGGAGTATTTGGAGAAAATCAAGTTAGCAGATCCCGACTTCAATATAAGTCGCTCAGTCGACATTTTATTGGGAGCAGACGTTTTTACTGAAATCATCATGCAAGGCATCTACAGATCAAAACTAACAAAGACTATCGCTTTACGAACACGACTCGGGTGGATTTTGTGCGGTAAAACAAAAGCACTAGGCACTAAGCACCTACAATGCAATGTCGTACTCAACAACATCGACCACCTAGAAAAATTTTGGGAAGTTGAAGATATTACGGAGGAGACACCCCTATCATCGGAAGATGCCCAGTGCGTACAATTTTATCAAGAGACAACAAAGAGACTAGAGGATGGCAGATATGAAGTCAGGCTACCCCTCAAAGCAAATTATGAGCAAGAACTGGGAATTTCAAAGCCAAAAGCGATAGCTACGTTTTTGCAAATGGAGAAAAAGTTCAGAAAATCAGAAGTAATCGCTAAAGAATATAAACAATTCATTAATGAGTACATAGCGCTTCGTCATATGATACCGTCGACCGGCAACACGATACCTGAGTGCTATTTATCGCATTTCTGTGTATTGCGCTATGAATCGTTGACTACATTTTTGCGAGTTGTTTTTAATGGAAGAATGCTAACATCATCAGGAAAAAGTCTGAACGACCTCATGGCCAGGGGTCCGAATTTACAGCAAGACTTACTATCTCTGATCTTGAAATGGAGGCAGTACAAGATAGCCTTCACCGCCGACATCGAAAAAATGTTCCGGCAGATATGGATACACAAGGATGACCAAAATTTACAGAAGATCATTTGGCGCGACTCTGAAATGGAAGAATTAAGAGAATTTAAACTGGCTACGGTCACATATGGCACAAAAGCAGCACCTTTCTTGAGTATGATGACCTTGAAACAATTAGCAAGAGATGAAAGGGAGAATTTTCAAGGAAGTGAAGCACCTACCGTTTTGGAAGAGTCATTTTATATGGATGACTTGCTGCATGGCTCCCACAGCATAGCAGCAGCAAAACAACTAAAGCAAGATTTGATACGACTATTAAAATCAGGGGGTTTCAACTTAAGAAAGTGGTCCTCAAATCATCAATCGGTACTTCAAGGTGACAACCCTAGCGAAGAAAATCAAAACAGCAACTTTGAATTCAGACAAGCAGAATCTACAAAAACTTTGGGTTTGCGCTGGAAACCTACACAAGATATTTTCACGTTTGAATCAAAAATAAACCAAACCCAAAAGTCAAAAATCACAAAAAGAATTTTACTATCAGAAATATCGAAAATCTTCGATCCCCTCGGATGGCTAACTCCGACAACAACTAAACTCAAACTCCTTTTTCAAGAGGTCTGGCAAACGTCGTTGGAATGGGATGATGAACTACCACAAAGCATTCTATCCGAGTGGCTGAAGATAAGAGAAGATATCAAAAATATAAACAACATCGAAGTGCCGCGCTGGCTCGGTACCGACGAAACGACGAGCATCGAGTTACATGGCTATTGTGACGCATCAATGAAGGCGTACGCCTGCGTCATATATTGTAAAATAAATACAACAAACTCAACAAAAGTTGTATTAGTGTTGGCTAAATCAAGAGTAGCTTCACAAAAGAAAAAACATACTCTACCACGTCTAGAACTGTGTGGAGCAGAGCTATTATCAAAAGCAATGAGCAAAGTCCAGCAATGTCTGCCCAAATATGACACACAAATATTTGGCTGGACGGATTCAACAGCTGTTCTTGGGTGGATTCAGGGTGATCTAAACAAATGGAAGCCCTTCGTAGCACACAGGGTGAGCAAAATTACAAACATCATGAAACCATCAAGCTGGCGTTACGTAAAGTCAGTCGACAACCCTGCTGATTGTGCAAGCAGAGGCATATCACAGCGACTCAGTTGTCAGAACATCCTTTGTGGTGGAGAGGACCAGCATGGCTTTCGACGTTCAAGGCAGAAGAGCAAACAGAACCTGAAAAGTATCAAACAAACGAAGAAGCAAAACAATCAAAACAAGTAAATGTCATTATTCAGCAAGACGAAAATGACAACTTAATCAATCAAATAATCAAGAAGTACAGTTCCTTTAAGAAAATCGTCCGCATCATAGCATGGATGTTGCGATTCATCAGCAAAAAGCAAGAAAGAGAAAGCACAGCATACCTAACAGTTCAAGAAAAAGAAAAAGCAAAGCAAATCATAATCAAGCAAATACAGCAAGCAGAATTTAAAGCAGAAATAAGCAATTTGCAAGAAGGAAAAAAGATTGATTCTAAAAGCAAGATTTTGAGTCTAAATCCTTTCCTAGACGATCATGGTATTCTTCGCGTTAATGGAAGATTAAGAAATGCAAGCATAAGCAATGACATGAAAAATCCTATTATCATACCCCACGATGGCCGCCTGACAGAGCTTCTGATTGAACAAGCACACGATCTGACTTTCCACGGCGGTGTACGTCTAACACTGTCATACCTCAGGCGGAAGTATTGGATTATCGGGGGAAACAGATCAGTTAAAAAACATCTACGTACCTGTGTCATATGTAGAAGACATAATCCAGCAAAGCAAGATCAAATTATCGGAAACCTTCCCGCTGCAAGAACAAATCTATCACGTCCTTTTTTTTCCACTGGCGTAGACTTTACTGGCAGTTTCGAAATCAAAACCAATAAGGGGCGTGGTGTAAAGACAACAAAAGCTTACGTTGCAGTTTTCATCTGCATGGTAACAAAGGCAGTTTATCTTGACTTAGTATCAGAAATGACCTCATCTGCGTTCATGGCAGCATTGAGACGGCTATCATCAAGAAGAGGGACACCACGACATCTCTATAGCGACAATGGAACTAACTTTGTCGGTGCCAACAACATCTTGCAACAAGAATTCTTCAACCTAAAGCAAGTACTAGATCCTGAATTCTTCAATGAGCTTTCAGACATGGAAATCGAATGGCATTTTCAGGCTCCATCGTGGCCAAGCGCGGGAGGAATTTGGGAAGCAGCCGTAAAAGGCGTCAAACACCATCTTCGCAGAGTTCTTGGAGAGCAAAAACTGACGTATGAAGAGTTCTCAACCTTATTGACACAAATAGAAGCATGTTTAAACTCACGCCCGCTTTGTGCTATATCTGAAGATCCAGATGATTTGAACTACTTAACACCAGCACACTTTTTGTCAAGCGGTCCCATTCTTACCATCATCGATACAGAAAAAGATCTAAGAACAAGGTGGACACTAACTCAAAAGATATTCAATGATATCTGGAAGCGATGGAAAACTGAGTATCTGGCTCAGTTATCAGCCCGCACAAAGTGGAAAATAGCAAAAGACAACATCAAAATCAATGACGTCGTTATCATTCATGACGTCAACCTTCCAGCTGGGAAGTGGTCTATGGGGAGAGTCGTTGAGTTACACCCTGGGAAAGATGGCTACGTCAGGGTTGTAACACTCAAAACAAAAAACGGTCTTATCAAGCGACCAATTGTAAAATTATCAATATTGCCCGTTGGTAACCAAACGACGCAAGCGACGAGTCAAGTTGAGCAAGTATCAGATGTGACGTCACCCAGCGTAGAACCCGACACTCGCGCGCAGCGCCGTCGTCACCCGACACCCAAAGGCAGACAAACAAACATTGCCTCTATCATCATGGCCATTATATATTTTTTGACAATGTTATCTTCGTGTTTTTGTCAAAATGTAACAAGCATCAAAGACAATCAAGGTCTATATTTTGATAAGGTTGCAAACATGCAACTTATAAGAGATGAATGGAAGATCATCGTTTATTACGACATGTATCCCTACTGGGATGGCACTTCAGCGTATATGAAATATTCAGAACATTTAGAAAACACTTGTGAGCAAATCAAGCAAAAAACTCACTGTGACGTCATTATGTTGCAATTAAAACATATGTTCGGCGAACTGCAATTCTATAATGAGATCCTGTTACATAAACAAGTACACGACAGACAGAGACGAGGCCTTATCAACGGAGTAGGCAGCATAGCGCGTAGTCTGTTCGGCGTATTAGACGACGAGTTCGCGGAACAATACAAACGGGACATCATGCTTATCAATCAAAATGAGAAACATCTGGCGCTATTATGGAAAAATCAGACCTCTGTAGTAGAAGCTGAATATAATCTCTTAAGAAGAACAGAAGACAACATACAAAAGCAACATAAACTGTTTAACCGGCATATCATGGCATTACAAGAAGCAGCTAACAAGTTCAAGTCAGAAATAAACAGTATAGAGTACGTCGACGAGTTTATTATGTCAGCAATATCAGCACACAATATGATTGAGAGCTTAAGGGAGACACAGAACACATTGTTAGATATAATTACAAATATTTATCACGGCAAATTTAACATTCATCTCATAACTCCGAAGCAACTACAAGATGAACTGAATACAATATCTGGACAGCTAAATCAAGAACTAGCGTTACCAGTTAATAATATCCAGTCAGATCTACAAAGTATTTATCATCTGTTGAAAGTTCGAGCAAAATTATCAGATCAGTATTTAATCATTGAAATCAAGATACCTTTAATTGGCAGAGAAAGCTATGACTTGTACCATGTACTCACTGTTCCGACGCAAGTTGGACGCAGCATGGTCACCCTACTTCCAGTCGCAGAATATGTTGGTATGAACCTACAAAAAGACTCATACTTACCTCTCTCGCATGAAGAACTAGATCAATGCATTTCACACGACACATCTACATACATGTGCTATCTCCACAGCCCTATTTTCAAGTTAAGATCAGACAAGGATCTATGCATCAAAACTGAAGACGAGAAATGCCGCAGCATTATTGAAACATGCAATCAAAAATGGGTGAATCTTATCAATATCAATACTTACTTCCATTTTTGTTGTGACTCATGTCAACTGAGAGTGATATGCAGCGATCGTATTACAGCTATTCACGTAGAGCATGCAAACATCATAAGCTTGGACGACAATTGCGTAATCAAGACAGAGAACTATACTGTGTATGCGCATAAAGATTCCATCAGCACAATGAAATTAAGCCCAAAACTAGATAAGCTTGTTATACCTCAGATCAACAACATTTTAAATATATCATTTGAGCCTGTTCAAAACATGACTATGATGGACGAGAATACACACAGACTCATGAATGACCTAGAGCAAAAAATTATCAAAATGAAACAGAGCAATCCGTCAATCGAAACTGTATCAATACATGATATCCATCAGTATTCCATCATGTACGGTATGCTACTAGTAGCAAGTATAGTAGCGATCGTAATCATCTGTCGACGCAGAATCAACCGACGAAAGTCAGCAGCAGAAACAGTAGTAGAGCTTGAGGAAATTGCTACAGCATCAGCTCGCGCCGCCGCGCACTGTCAGCCAGCCGGTTGCGCGCGCAAACACTCCGCTAGCTACAACGTCGAGTCAGCAAACAAATCAGTAGACGATCAGACGCTTATGAGGGACAGAGGGACTAATCCTGTCAGCAAGTTCAAGACTCGCGATTTTTCAGTGTAGTGCAGTGCATGAAATTTATAAGTTTTATTTTCTTAAGCAAATTTTATGTTCTATTTTTTATCATTATCTTATCATTCTTTTCTCTCCCCCGGGAGCATGTACAGTCTATTGACTGCACATTTTGCATTGTAAGCATTTTACTTTATTCATACAAAATTATACTGTAAGCAAAAAGACCAGTTCACGTTCCGACGCCACACCGCGTGCAACTCAATATCATATGTAATCAATTTTCTATCAAAAATACATCATTTTGGAAGTTTATCAGTTTTTATCAATTTCTCCACATCAATCATCAACTTTAAGCTGTATTGGGGATCAAGACCCATACACTATGCCTTCTTCGGCAAACATCTATATAAAAATTACATAGGTGATAACATACTCTACAATGTAATTTATTTTTAATTTTAATTGACATACCTACATAACAAAGTATAAATTAACATAACATAACTCTTCACACCTAGAAGCGACGCAACGCGACGTTGGTTGTGTTGTGCGAACGAAGTGGCTTTAAGATCAGAATTTTCGAGTTTTATCGATGAAATGTCTATCTTTTTGCATAGTAAATACGTCGCGTCGCTTCCCGGTGTGAATGGACCCTAATTGATTACGAATGAACAACAAAAACATTAATTGATTAATAGGTACTTCATACCAACTGCTGGATAAGTTTCAGCCTGAAAAATACCGCGACGAAGGGTTTACGGATATATTAAGTACCTACTATGACTATGATGTATAAGTAAAGAATTATTTAACGTCGACTTTTTTAGGGATCGATAGGTACCTCGAGATTTTGTAAGTGCGATCTTCATAAAAATCACCGTGTCTTTTTTCATATTCGAGCGTAATTTTCATAGAAAACTTATATTGCAGAAAGATGGACGTCGGGGCAATGTTGCCGCTGACGAGTACTCTGCATCCCCTCACGTTCGAAGTTCCCCCCGACCATCTGCCACCGCTCGCTAGACCTGACCTTGTGGGTCATGGTTCTGTGGGTAACATGGGTCCCTGGGTTGATACTGATGGCGTAGTTAGCACTGGTGTCGTGGGCAACCGGTATCCCAGGGGTGTATGCTCCTCTCCGGACGGATTGACAGGGGCGACCTTGGCAGCCGCCCTCACATACTTCGCTGCAGCTCAATGCGTGCTACGCGAACCCTGGCCATCACCAGTCGATATAAAAAGTAAGTCGACTAATTCCAGACAAGAGCTAACTTCCTTGCTGGACTAGAAGTGATAGAAAAACAGAATGTGTCTGCTGCTTCTCCCTCCGGGCATCAAAGGGATTCGAGGGTTACATTGCAGTGTATTTTAATTTCGGTTGTGGGCTCAGGACTGACAACCTGTCACTATAGCGATATACATTTTTTTTTTAATTTCCCTCCATATTTATGGATGGACCCACCAACTTGGGGAGGCCCATGTTCTTTAGGGGAGTATTTTGGACGGACTACCGACCTACCAAGGTTTCTGTTAATGTTAAAAGATGTCGCTTATACTTATCATGCATTGTCATTGAGTAGAATAGAACAGAAAAATATTTATTCAAAGCAAATTGTGTCACATATCTAAGTGACATACTTATGATAATTATGACGCTTATGATATGAAAATTGCTATCAATGCATATTTATCGATACATCCATAGATTTATTACATAACTGCATTAAGAATGCAACAGTGTATGAAAACCTATATTTTTTTGTAAAAACCTGTTGTTTCTTTAATTAAAAACACAGAGTAATAATTGAAGTTTCTTATTGCAGACGAGACACGTTTTGACTTCATCGTGGTGGGAGGTGGAACGGGAGGCTCGGTAATAGCATCACGACTCGCAGAGATCCCTAACGTCCATATACTTGTGGTGGAAGCTGGCCCTGACCCTCCAAAAGACAGCATTGTTAGTATACATCGATCAGAACTAATGATACATAACTGTCTCCGTGGACTAGTGGGTCTTAGCCATGGGCTCCCGATCAGGAGGTCGCGTGTTCGATTGTCACGGGAATTGCAGATTTTCTTCAGGTTTATTTAAACAAACTGAAAGGGGTTGGTCCGACAACGAATCTGAACAACCAATGGCAAAATAACTGCTGAAAAAATAAAAGAGTACTTCAACATACAGACGGCCCAAAGTGGCTGTTCGAGTTCGTTATCTGAGTTAACTAACCCCTATCAGTTCTGCGTAGTACTGACTAAAAAATAAACCTGTCTACTTGTATGAGTCTCAGGCTTGATATAAAACCTCTCTGTATAATTACAAGGCCTCTTCTTTTTAGATTCCAGGATTTCATTCAACACTATTGCATGGCGTTTACGATTGGAACTTGACTGCTGTCTACGAGGGCATCAATGGCTCCAGTCAGGCATTAATAGAAGGTTCCCAGCGGCAACCACGAGGGAAGGTACTCGGAGGCACCGGGAGCCTCAACGACATGGTGTACGCTCGAGGTTTTCCAGCTGATTATGATGAATGGGCAGAGACACTGGGTGAAGACTGGAACTGGTCCAACGTGCTACCCTACTTCACAAAAACCGAACACCTAACCGATGAAAGAATCATCAATGATCCTGAGCTGATGAAACTACACGGACGAGGTGGAGCGATAGAAGTTTCCGGCTTGAACTCCTCCACGTTTGAAACAGATATGTTATTAAATGCTTTCAAAGACGTTGGATTTAAAATGGTCAAAGATATGACAAATCCAAACGAAATAGGAGCTGGAAGACACTCGCATACGATAAAAGACGGCCGTAGAGACAGTACATTGACTGCTCTTCTTAATGAAGCTGATAAACGACCAAACATTTATGTGTTAAAAGAGTCGATGGTTACAAAAGTATTAATAACTAATAATACGGCATATGGCGTTGAAGTTATAGTAAACAATGAGAAGTTTCACTTCTATGCCAAAATGGATGTAATTTTATCTGCAGGCACTTTTCACACTCCTCACTTACTGATGTTATCTGGCGTAGGCCCTGAACAGCATCTGAATAAAATGGGAATAAAAGTAATTAAGGACTTACCTGTTGGTGAAAATTTACATGACCATGTCATGGTGCTTAATTATATTGCAGCTGACAACGGAACCTGTTATTCTGATCCTAAGGAGTCGCACATGAACATTATTAGTTACTTGTACGACCGCAGTGGACCGTTGTCTTACGTTAACACGATGGCAGCTTACCTGGCCCTGGCTGATTCCTCTCAACCGAACGTTCCAGACTTTGCATTCTATCCATCCTGCATACCGAAGGGCACTATTTTTTACGACAGTTGTGTCGAAATTCTACGACTCAATGATAATATCTGCAGAACATTAAACAAAACATTAGAAACCCAAGAATTAATAGCTGTGGCTACTGTTAACATGAAGCCTAAATCTAGAGGTCGCGTGGAGCTGAAGTCTACGGATCCATTGGATGATCCTTTGATATATGCCGGCACTTTCACAAATTCAGACGACTTGATTGGTTACCCTGAAGCTACTAAGGTAGTAAAGGATTTAGTCGAGACACCGTATTTCAAGCGCATGAATGCAAAATTTGTTGAATTAGACATAGAGATGTGCGCAGGCTTAGTCGATGATGAGCTGGTAAAGTGCAGGTCTCGGGCGTTGGCGATGTCTGCGTGGCATCCGGTCGGTACTGCTGCCATGGGAACAGTCGTTGACAAAGAACTAAATGTCTTAGATATAAAGGACTTGCGTGTGGTCGATGCCAGCGTCATGCCTAAGGTGATACGGGGAAACACGAACGCTCCCGTAGTGATGATAGCAGAAAAAGCAGCTGATTTTATCAAGAAGGCACGTAACCTGTCTGCTACTACTTCTAGTACTACAGCGGCTCCTGTACCACTTACTACGAAAACAGTAGACTCTATGTAAGGTTTTGATGACAGATACCTACAGGATACCGCCAAAGTGCAAACATTTTGATAAACCCGCCTTTAATAAGCAGTATTAGCACTTAGATTCCTAGTACAATTAACGCGGTTCTCGCACTTTGAGCATAATCTGCCGAAACGAGCGTGATGGTCTATGCTCACATTATTGTTAAAATTAAACCATTGACAATATATGCCCGCTCCAACAGATCTGCTTCCAGTGTGAGAATGGCCTAAATGAGCTTGACTTTTAGTATAAAACATATTTTATCTTTTAGATAGATAGTTTATTGTGGATGTGTAAATAAAAAACTTTGTTATTTATTAATTTTTTCTGTACCCTTATATTAGCTAGAATGGTTTGTATTTTTGTTCAAAAATAACTTAACTATAAACTGTGAGGAGTCGAGTCCAAAACACATATTCGTAATTCAAATTAAATTCAGATAAAATGCATGTTATGTTACTGTGAGTAAACACACGCGCACACACACACACACACACACACACACACACACACACACACACACACACACACACACACACACACACTAGACTATGCGATACCTGCCTACCTTTTTAAAAATATCACACATTATAAAATAAGTACACATCTCAATAAAACGTAAACCAAACACCAAAGTAGAAAGTATAGTTTTATGGTTGGAGAGAAAGTGGCTAAAATTAAAATGGCAGAGCAGAGCTATTTGTAGAGCAAAATTCCTAACAATATTCTTCCCGAATAAAGTCAGCAGCTTTTTCCGCGATCATAACAACAGCGGCGTTGGTGTTGGCTCGAGGAATGGTCGGCATGGCGCTAGCGTCCACCACGCGCAGCCTGCGCAGCCCGCGCACGCGCAGCCTGGAGTCCAGCACCGGACCCATCGGCGCCGAGCCCACCGCATGGTCCCCAGCCATCGCGAGCCCGCGCGCCGCACACAACGCGTCCTCTGGCCATTCTAAACCCTCACAGCCTTCCAAACCCATATCCACAATAAAAGCATTCTTACTCTTGAAGTAAGAAGTATTCGTCAAAGACCACACGAGCTCGAATACCTCAAGAAATCCAACTAAATCTTCAGCCTTTGAAAACGCTCCTGTACAAATAACTGGCTTGTCTAGGGGGTCAGCAGATGCTAACCTTACTGTTCCTCTCGACTTTGGCTTGCGAAGTATTATTGAGAACGAGAAAAGTTCATGGGTCTTATTTACTGAATCCAGATATGAGCACATTTCATGAGTAAAATCCAACGAATGCACACAGTCTTCAAAATAGCTGCTGTTTCTCGCATGGCAAGATGTAAAGATGCTAAAATCAGGCAACTTAGGTGTCACCGAGTCTTTCAAAGCGTAGTCCAAACCAGTGGGATCACTTGATATAGCGAACAAGCCAGTTCTATTGAAAAGATATCTTATTGCTTCAAAGTTCATGGAATTTTTGTCATGTTCGCATGTTCCACTTTCTGCAGCAAGGAAGGTTCGGACATTCACATGGTCATGCAGATTTCTACCAACTGGTAAATCCTTTACAAGATCGATGCCAAACTGCTGTAAATGCCATTTAGGTCCTATTCCTGATAACATTAAGAGTTTCGGCGTATTGTATACTCCAGCAGAGACTATGACTTCTTTTTCGGCGTAAAATTCCCATTCCTCATTGTCAATTAAAACTTTGACGCCATATGCTGTGTTATTTTTCATCAATATTTTTGTAACGAACGAGTTTTTCATGACAAACAAATTCGTATTGTTTGCTACTTTGTTGAGCATCGCTGTGAGAGTACTTTGTCGTTTCCCATCCTTAACAGTGTATGACTGGTGGTAAGCGCCTATTGATTCAGGATTATTGCGATCTTTAACAACTTTGAAACCCAACTCGTCATAGGCTTCTAACAAAATATTTGTTTCGAGATTGTCTGACCCTGCTACTTCAATTTCACCATCATATCCGTGATATTGCAGCGATGGGGGTAAATCGAGTATTGCTTGATCAGTCAGTTTCTCGGTTTTCTTGAAGTAAGGGAGGACATTGTTCCAGTTCCAGGAGGAATCTCCGAGGATGTCTGCCCACTGGTCGTAGTCGGAAGGGAAGCCTCGGGCGTAGATCATGCCATTGATGGAGCCTGTGCCACCGAGGATCTTCCCGAGGCGCAGACGCTGCTGTTTGTTGGCCAGCTCCTGGCTCGAGTACTGATCGTCTACAGTGGTGAAGTTCCAGTCGTATGGACCGCGACGTAAAGCCGTGCTGAACCTCGGTACCTGCAATATGATCTAATGTAAAACATATTTGTTTGACAGACATTGCTATCGATTCGTGGAGAGCATGACATAACTAAATCTTAACTAAAATTGTTGCCGTCCCTTTCTGTTCTCTCGGGATAGACAATGACAGAGGACCATTTTAGTCAAGATTTAGTGATTTTGTACGCTTACGAATCGATACCATTAAGCTCACACATATTCTATGCAAGAAAGAATCTTGACTGACTCCGTCGCGTCGTCGTCATATGAGTTATTGCATATCAGTTATCGAATGTTGCGTTTGGCGTATTACTGAATATGACAGCTGCCGGATGTTCGGGAACTTTTGACATATTTCATTCAACTCACGATGCTCTCCAGCGGTGGATCCCCTCCAGCCTCCAACAGTAGTACAGTGAGGTTGGTCTCAGCCAGCCGAGCTGCGAGCGCTGATCCAGCTGTTCCAGATCCCACGATGATCACGTCCACTGTTGAACCATCTGGAATCATCAAATATAGCATAGCAACCTATAGGAATTTGTCGAATCTATATTTAACGCTAGAGACGAATGAGCTACTGTAAGCTGTAGTCGACGCTGTATGCTACATGGCGCTGGACACTTACTGGGAGATTCAGATGTTTTGGAATGCTCTAGGAATAAAACGAAGCTTGAAGAGCCTTGAGCGGGTAACTTTGTAGCCTGAGTCAAGTCAGGCTTAGCCTGACGTTTACGTGACGCGGGATTTGGCGCAAAGTTGGAAGGACAGATAAAATGATTTGCAGGAAATCTACGGTATGGTAATTGGCCAGTAGGCAAGGAAGATGAGATGACCACGATTTGGTCCGTATTCCAAATTGACAGGTAGCTAGGACCATGGTAGGAGGAATAAGTCTTACTTTGCACGGAGGCTTGCGATGGCCATGGCTCTGTCAGTAGACACTGTGAGGTGATGAGAAGTTGCAGAGCTGCCGCAAAAGTTGAGCCTGCCAACCCCTCTCCGAGGCTGCAGTTGCTCTGGCACGAAAACATTTTCTGAAATTTTTGGTACAGTTTCAAATCGCGTGAAAGTTATTGGTGTATCTTCAAGTAAACATAAAACATAGCACTGTTGTCAATGTTGTCATGGAGGAAAAACGACATCTGCACTATCATCATCATCAGATTAAAATATACAGGGTGTAACAGAAAGGGTATATGCATCGAGAAATGTGTGAATCTACCCATGAAACTGAACAACTTTCCCTAAGAAACATAGGTCGAAAAACGAAAAAAAAAAAAACGTGACCTTTCATACTAAATGCATCAGCTGATAGCGTATTTAGTATGGGAAGTAAATTTTTTTTTTCGTATTTCGACCTATGTTCCTTAGGGAAAGTTGTTCAGTTTCATGGGTAGATTCACACATTTCTCGATGCATATACCCTTTCTGTTACACCCTGTATATACCTGAAAATCGCTATACAGCTTAGAAAGCAGTATTAATGATAAAAACATAGTAAACACTGAAGTAGTTAGTCTTATCTTACCTGTAGAGTACACTAGTCTGCGAGTATTACTCGTATGTATGAAATCCTTAGAGCAACGCACGGTATGAAATCTTATTTTTGTATTTACAATGTAAATTATGCGTTCCAGTATGGGGCACGAATTAAGAATAGCATTGAAATGTAAAACTGGAAACTAGAACAATGGCCATTTTTATGTTTACATCTAGTTAGGTATTATTATCACACTGGTCTTATGGCCATCACAGTCTTCTTGTTTTAGTAACATGCTTGCATCAAGCCAGAAATGTCACCCTAGGACGCTTAGGTGCTAATAGGGCGCCCGCCGCGCTCATAAGTAATCTGTGGTAATAGGCTCTATATTGGATGGCCTGGACCTAGCTCTTACTCTTCTGTGGCCTGGACAAAATGTTTAGCTTTCTGTCAGATGAAAGCTCGTTGTGTCTCAAATTCTTGTGTTGTTCACCTGATCTTGACAAAAAAGTTAATAGCTAAGTCCATCCCTGCTATTTGGTGAAGATGTGGTGTAAAATAGAAACTGACCCAGGTTTTTGAGACCCTCCCTGTGATTAGAGAAAATGTGCCTAGCTTTGATTCGACTTATAACGCCTACATTATTGATATCAGCAATCTATTCTTCCAAAAAGATTTGTTACTCAGTCAGGAACTGAATGCCGAATAAGCAGCTGTGAATTTTCAGTAAGTGATACTAAAGTTAGTTGACTACTACTCTATTTTTTTAGGCCCGTATTTATAATCATCTCTCAAGAGTGACAGCTAGATTGAATTCGTATCAGAAATGTCATTTCAGTACAAACCGACCTGTCAAATCCATACTTAATATTGCTCTCAATCTTGAGATCGCTTTATAAATACGAGCCTTAGAGTTACATAACATGCGTAATCGATGACTTAACACTGTTACGAGTGTGATAATGTTATGCAAATCAACTGCACCTGAAAAGGACATGTGTTTTAAATTTGTTGGTTTAATATGCGCACCACGCAGTGACACCTAATCTAGTAAGGACTGCAGTTAGAGTATAGGGTTTTGTATACAATTTAGCTTATCCGGAATTTGTTTTAATTTTTGCTGCTTCTTTCTTTATTTAGGTTCAATTCACCCATATAATTATGTAGCTCGACATTTTATTTGAGTTCAAAATTAAAAACTTTGTGTTCATAGAACGTGTCAGAGTTTTATCTTTATGGGAATAGTTACTAGTAGAGGACCCTAGAGAGGCCTTTCTTAAGTGGGTATGGTATGGATGGTGTCATATGCGAATGGTTCTGTTTTGCGGCAGAAATAGGCGTGTGAACCCACCACCTTCAACAGTAGGTAAATAACTGTACAGAAATCCGGCCCCAGTGACCGTACTTTTATAAGTAGGTAGGGAGTATTGCATTGATTACGTACAGTAAACTGCATTTCCTTGCGTCGTCATATTATGTAACTGTAATCAAATAGCCCATCCCTTGCCCATTTTAGCAGCGAACGAAACAATAATGTCTGCAATGCTTTATGATGTTATTAAAGAAGGCGTAATGGGATTCTTCTTAATCGAGTGAGTTTTTCGAGTCGACGAACGACCCGATGAATTCTAGTGTCAGAGTTAATAAACCGCCCATTAGTAACAGCATATAGACAAAATTTGTAATTTTGTCTATGGTAACAGGTAAGAGGCCTCTGACATGATTTTTGTTACGACCACTATCAATGACAGCGACCGGAACCGGCTTAACGTGCCCTTTGAAGCACGGAATATTTTTATAAGCAGCAATCAGGTGCATCGCGCGGCTTAATTTTCGAGTTCTGCCAATTAAATGTATATCTTTTTATTAAATAAAGTTCTATATTGAAAAGGGGTTAACTTCTTATTAATTTCATCACTAGGTGACGGTGCAACACTGATGATAGCAACGGATGCAAGATGCAAGTGATGCGACGATACCACCTGCAACCTGCGCTCGCGCACGGAGAAAGCTGACGAGCGGCCGCAAGACGCCGTAGCTGATTTACTATGAAATCGTCAGGGTCACCATAGGGCACGGTACAGGTAGGCCCGTATTTATAATCAGCTCTCAAGAGTGACAGCAAGTTTGAGTTCGTATCAGAAATGTCATTTCAGTACAAAACGACCTGTCAAATCCATACTTAATATTGCTCTCAATCTTGAGATCGCTTTATAAATACGAGCCGTAGTCACAGGTGATTGGGCGCTTTTCCACTAGACGTCACGTCAACGGCAATGGCGACGGCACGGCGACGATCACGTGACAATATCTATGGGAATCGATGACATGCCGTGACGGTGCCGTGCCGTCAAGTGGAAAAGCGTGTCATAATTTGATTGATTTTCATACATTGTCTCTTCCACGGTATCGTCGACGATACCGTGCCGTTGCCGTTGCCGTGGACGTGCCGTCTAGTGGAAAAGCGCCCAATAGGTGGAAATGTACTATCTATTATTGTTACGGGGAAAATAGAGTGCTGTTGGTGTTAGTAGGATACCCATAATAATCAAGAAATGTTAAAAAAAGAGTAATAATCTAGGACCTAATCTAGCTTGATATTTGAGGTTCTGGGTTAACTTTTCATTATATTACAGTATTTTAAAAGTAAGATCTTTAAAATTTTGTTAGATTGATAACGAAACAATATTTTTGGACATTTACTTACTTAATAAATTAGTCACCGATCTCTACATTTTCTGATGTTTCTTCACAGATACTCATGTCAAATAAATGCATGACCAAATTACGTTGAGTTCCCGATATTTTTAAAATAATCATGAAATTCGCTTCTACAGCTCTATGTCAGATAGGTGGTATTCTGTCTCTTCTAACAAGAAATCAGTTGGTAATCCGCAAAACGGTCCCGCACGTTCAAAGTTCCTCGGAACGGAACCCGTCTGCCTAATCGGATTTCATAAGGGCCGAGACCAGACCATCTACGAGAACATTTCCTCTACAAATACGATTATCGAGACTTTCACCTGCTGCGCGCGCGTCCAGATAGCAGCAACCAGTCTGAGCGCGCACGGCTTGGAGCGCACACGCGAGTGACCGAGTGATGGTGCGCGATGACGGAAACCAGCGAACGACGCGACAGGGGCGAACCCCGCGCGCCTACCGCCACCGTCTCCAGCCTGAAATCCGAGGACTCCACAGAACAGTTGATAGTCAAACCTAAAGTGAAGAAGATCAGACAGAGTGTTAAGAGTGTTGAAGCTGCCAGTGACAGTTCTAAGCCTAGATCAAAGAAACGGCTGGTGGTATGGTTGGGGTTGGGGCAGGTGGTGCTAGGGGCGCTATTGGTGGGCGCGGGGGCGCTGGCAGTGGTGAAAGGGGCGGCTTTGGCCCGTGTGGGCGCCGGCCTGTGGGCAGGCTGTGTGGCCGTCGTGGCCGGAGTTGTGGGCGTGCTGGCCGGCATCAATGACTGCTATGGACTGCATCAGGGAAACAGCGGGTAAGTTCAATAAGTCTTTAGTTTATTTATACGTTTTTTCTTAAAATGTTTTCTTTAAAAGGCCGGCAGGTTTAGGTGTCCATGGGCGGCGGTGATTGCTTACCATCAGGTGTCTGCTAGACTGTCTTTTATAAAAAAGAAAAATAATTATGGAAAACAGCATTCAGGATTCGACCCAGAACTCGGAAAATTTAAAATCAGTCAATTAATAGGCTTTAAATTCTTTGATTTATAATTCAAGCTATTGACGATTAGACTAGAAATGGGAACCATTCATAGACACCAAATAGACACATATATTTTGTCTCAAGTAGAGCTAAACTGTACAAGATAAGCATTTGAAAATGTGTCCTCTAAATTGCACACTGCACTGCACAGACTGCACAGGGGTCAACTACATGATAGTTTGTAAATTATAGCTTTTCTATACGATTCCCACAGGGGGACACTAAGGCTCGTATTTATAAAGCGATCTCAAGATTGAGAGCAATATAAAGTTTGAATTTGACAGGTCGTTTTATATCGAAATGACATTTCTGATACAAACTCAAATTCGCTGTCACTCTTGAGAGCTGATTTAGTGCACCATTTAAAAACTGTGACACCAGGGTTCATCGGATCGTTCGACTCGAAACCCCACTCGCGAAGAAGAAGAAAAAGTAGTTAGGACTTTGTTTATTACCGGCATCGTCTTAAACAAATACATTACCGCAGTAGTGTTAACCGGGCGACATCAACGCGATTATCTAATTTCCCGCCGCCGCCGCTTGCATAAACCGGAACCGGCGCAGGCGCAGCGAATATGCGCGCAAATCGAACAGTCATCGCAGAAGGTTAACTTGAGTACAGAAGATTGGCTAGGCTGTTGTTTAACCTACTTTTCTACCTCCCGATCCACCTCACGCAACAAAAATATCGCCTGTCGGACCCTGTGGATAAGTCCAACTGAACAAATCCATTTAGCGGAGGGAGGGGTCAGCTTTACCTCCATGATTCCGTGTTTCGAAAGGTAGGGTTCTGGTCGCTGTATTTCATAGAGGTCGTTCCTCGAACGCGCGGACACTTAAAACACGCGGTAGTAGAATTATTTTTAAATCTGCTTTAAGATAGAATTTGTACCTACGTCTTTTCTTTATATTCGTTCTTTTTGTTTGTCCTATTGCATCCATTGAATGCATGCTAACATGCAATAAGATAGAAAAGATTAATAGCAGGCCACTTCATTTCAACTGTCCAATCTTTCATACTCTCCGAGTATTACCGACAGCGATGCTATTACCTGCTGAAGTATACGTTTTGCTCTGCGCCTGCGCCGTTTGAAAGCAGTTGGCTTTCTCTACAACGCGCTAACAAGTTATAATTGCGACATAAGGATGGACACTACACGACTCTACACGTTGGGAAGGGTTTGGCGGGATGATTTCTTACCCCGTCTTACCCTGATATTTGGGTTATTGAAATTGAAACGCCTAAATATTAGGGTTGCCCCGTTATCCGTATCTTATTCTATCTTATTCTATCTTATTTCCAGAGATTTATTTCCACGGGTTTACTCTTTCATTGGTTTACTTTTAAAATGAAATTGAGTTTAGAGTTTATTCTGAATGGTGCTGGTTTAGTCTCGTGAAGACACCCAAGTAACTCAGTATGTGTATGTGCTGTAAGCACGCATTATTTTTAATTGCACTGCGCTTCCGCAAGAGCAGAAATGAGAGAGAGTCTTAAATTGTCTTTTGTCTTTTAGGCCCGTATTTATACTCAGCTCTCAAGAGTGACAGCGAGTCTCAGAAATGTCATTCCAGTACAAAATTACCTGTCAAATCCGCATTCAATATTGCTCTCAATCTTGAGATCGCATTATAAATACGAGCCTTAAATTGAGTAGGAATATAAAGATTTGATAATGCTTTTCCATGATTAGTAGGTTGCATTTCAAGTGGAAAAAAGTTTTTTCTTAATAAAACTGTAGGTGAAAAGTCACAAGTATGTCACAGATTACCTAATTACAAAACTGTACCTAGTTTTTTTTTTAATTATGATTTCAATGGATAACAAATTGTAATAAAAATGTCAAAGTATGTTATATTTTGATAGGTAATATTATTGGATCTGTTTTATTTTATATTACTTATTTTATTTTCATGAAATACTCTACGTCAGTCTAGTGTAGCCATTGCTTTTTTTTTCTGAATCTGCCCCAGAATAAAATTTTATTTTAAAGAATTAACGCAAATACGAAATCATCAAATAAAATCCAAATAATTGAAAATACCAGAATATGATTTCGATTTCATTTTCGACCGAAAACCTGTTGGCTTGACCCACATACCGGCTGTCACATTCTCACCATCATCGCGTTAGAAATCGATGGGTGCTATAAAATGGAAACCATGGCGAAGGTCAACCAATGCGGCGATCCGCAGATTATCGAGTAAATTATAAAAAGTTTGCCAATACGAGGTCTTAAGCAGAAAGCATACCGAGTGTTTTTTACGCTTTCATCGAAAGATTTTTACGATCTCTATATTTTTTTATACAGCGTAAAATATTCTTCAGTTTTGCACAATCTTCTTCTAACTATGATGCCAATCAAAGCCTAAAGGTATTAAAGCTAAAGTCCCTGACATTGTCAACCACTATCTAAGCATTAAGGCCCGTATTTATAATCAGCTCTCAAGAGTGACAGCGAGTTTGAGTTCGTATCAGAAATGTCATTCCAGTACAAAATTACCTGTCAAATCCGCACTCAATATTGCTCTCAATCTTGAGATCGCTTTATAAATACGAGCCTAAGGCAGCGATTAGAATCATCAGTTTAACATGCAAACCGAAGCACGAAAATTATACAGATTCTAAAAAAAGAAGAGCTGATGCTTTTCGTCAAGAAAATATTCCACGTACCTATTTGAATATTTTGACACATTTTTATTGTAAAAGCTTAGTAACTACACGGTTTAAATACCTGTACGAATCAATTTGTTAACTTTATCGTTATGCACGGATTTATTCGCCAATATTAATTATTCATAGCTTTGAACTTTGCGAAAACAAGACAGAAATAAAAATAGTAAAGTTTAAATATTAACCTAGAATATTTAGTTTAGTTTTTGTATCAGCTCTATTAAATATGATGGTACCTATTGATGGTTTTATTTGTATTACTTGATTTGCGTTAGTTAGGGATCAGTATGTTTTCTAAAATTAGTGTAGGTAATTGTAATTTTTGTTATAGGTACAAATTGATTGTGAAGGGGAATTTCAGTTTCGAGTATCCACCTTTTGCAACATCCAATAAATTCAAAATCAGTATATTTGACATAAAAATAATAATATTTGAGTGTCTTTAACATTTTGTCAAATAGTCGCATAATTTTTCTGTCAAAGTTATAATAAAACCATTTATTCTCATTGTAGTTATATATTTTATTGTCTTTGATGAACATTAAGTTTACATAAATATTTTATTTACTTACATAATTATCGTTTTTTGTTTCCACCGAGGTTTTCGTCATCGTTATTAATTTAGGAACATTGGTCTTGTCTTAAACTTTTTATATGCAAAATCCTTATTGCTGTTTAATAGTGTAATGAACTCGTATGCAGTAAAGACCAGAATTCGGCTCATTAACATTTCTTCTAATGCCAAGGTTACTGACGCACCGGATTCGAGAGAAACCGAAAGTCGTGCGCTTTTATTATGTGTGAACTGGTTCAAAACCGGCCAGTAGTGGCAATAGAGATAACCTTAAAATAAGAAAAAGTAATAAAGATAAGTATTCTTCTTTCACGTGAATCACGGAATCGTAAGCTAAATAAAATGCATATTTGGAAAAGTTAAAAAGTATATCTCTGCCACTATAAGTACGATTATTCCACCCAACCACCGAGTATTCATATTTTTCTTGAAACTGACATAAATTATGAAGCATTGCTTCTAATTCTGTTTTATTTTGGATTTGTAGAAATAATTATTAGACTTTACATTCGAAGTTAAAAGTTTCTACTAACAAAAGCAAAATACATTTGAAGAACTATACTTCGGAGCTAAATACATAGAATCTTTGCACGGTGCACAAATTGTAGCGCGCATCTAGATCCGCCGCGGTGGCGTGCGCAGCGATGCGCGGAGGTACGCACGGTGCGTGCGCGCAGGTGCGCAATGCACAATGCACGCACGCGTCTCGCTAGCTGTTTCTGCTACTGTTTCGAGATTTAGTTTTTATACAGGGCGTTACATAATAATTCTCAATTATCAAGAGACACAACAGGTCAAAATATGATAACTACTTATAAAATTTATGAGTTACTAACTTCTTGCTTAATGAGTTTTCCTGCGGTAAAAGTAGCTGATATTACTCAGGATGATCAGCTTTATAACGGTGAAATTTATAATTGGTCCAGTTGTTTTTCAAAAACAACAGAAATACAAATCTTTCTTCTATACAATATTAGAGATTGAAAAGACCGAGAAGTATAGAAATAACCAGAGAGGTAGTATAAAAGTATTGATTTCATTAGATATTACGGACCTTCTTCATCGGATATTATACTATGTACTGTACACCCTTACTATAAGTTTCATACTGTACACATTTAATTTTAATCTAACTTTATACACCACTGCACCTTAACGTACCTATAATATGTCAGGAAACATACCCTTAAAGCAGGACACTAATCCCAAGGGATTTAAAGTTGTACTGAATTCCTTAATGCACCAAGGGTTATTATGAGATTTGAATTTGGAATGTCAATTGAAATTCAAAGAATAGTATATTAGGCAACGAGGGAATAAAGCAGTGTCTAACGTCACGGGCAGCATATTGAATCCTGAGCGGAATGAAGGATTCTAGGATTAATTCCCGAGCGCAGCGAGGGAATTAAATCTTTAATTCCTGAGCGAAGCGAGGGAATTATGACAAGAATCCTGAATGTAGCGAGGGATTCAAGTCTGCCCAAGGCGAAGACACATTTATTCCCGAGGAGCATACTATATTTTACACACCTACTGCACAGATTACTTAGACGGTGGCAGAGATATACTTTTTAACTTTTCCAAATATGCATTTTATTTAGCTTACGATTCCGTGATTCACGTGAAAGAAGAATACTTATCTTTATTACTTTTTCTTATTTTAAGGTTATCTCTATTGCCACTACTTG
>JARACY010001427.1:0-58795 GCA_029255725.1 Scrobipalpa atriplicella
CTCACCTAAGTTTACTGGGAGATTTCGACAGCAAACCAGTGACAGGTAACACTCCAACAAATCTCGCCAATATCAAAACAGGCCTGGTTATTGCATGCAAAGTATTTTGATGCTTCAGGAAATTATTTACTTTTTTCATCCTCTTCATCCTTTCCATCCGTCACTTGAGTTCGCGATACCTATTCAATTTTCAAGCTGAATTCCTAGGTTCTTGAAAATCAGATATCAACACAGGCAAAATATTTCTTTGAACTAAATGGTACGCTATTGAAACTATACAAAATTTGCAAATCGCTAGTAAACAAATTGAATGACGTCGGTGCACACAATTATAATCACATCAACTAATATTCATTAGACACGCAAAAAAACATTTTGAATTACAAAAAAAAAAAACTGCTTCAGTGTCGTTGTGTCTTTTGTAATATGGTGTTAAACAATGAGTAATTATATAGGGTGTGGATAAATAAAGTAAGGTTGAGTAATCACGCGATATTTTAATGCGTCACTCCACTATTGTTAGGCACTAGTGTGCCAACCTTCATACTGCTGTATTTGAAAGCACATACGTCTGTTAACTTCCAAAATTCTGTTTACTCAAATTAAATTGATAAATGAAAAAATATTTAACATTTTTTGTATCACTATGTACACACATAGCATATTTTAGGTTGGTAACTTTGTACGTATAGTATGTTCAAAAAAGATTGTTTGTAATTTCAGCGCATTTCGCCACATAAAGTGTTGAAAAAATTTTGAACTACTTAGTCACATTAATAACTTTGAAAGATTAAATAACATCGGGAAGTACTTGCAATATGACGTCACTAAACCTTAGGCCGTATTTATAATCAGCTCTCAAGAGTGACAGCGAGTTTGAGTTTGTATCAGAAATGTCAGTTCAGTACAAAACGGCCAGTCAAATCCATACTTAATATTGCTCTCAATCTTAAGATCGCTTTATAAGTACGACCCTTAGTGCTATTATAACCTAAAGCATAGGTACCTAATAACAACCTTATCCTGTATAAAAAAATACGTAATTTAGACCTATTTCAATAGACAGGCTCGATGTTATTTAATCTTTCAAAGTTATTAATGTGACTAAGTAGTTCAAAATTTTTTCAACACTTTATGTGGCGAAATGCGCTGAAATTACAAACAATCTTTTTTGAACATACTATACGTACAAAGTTACCAACCTAAAATATGCTATGTGTGTACATAGTGATACAAAAAATGTTAAATATTTTTTCATTTATCAATTTAATTTGAGTAAACAGAATTTTGGAAGTTAACAGACGTATGTGCTTTCAAATACAGCAGTATGAAGGTTGGCACACTAGTGCCTAACAATAGTGGAGTGACGCATTAAAATATCGCGTGATTACTCAACCTTACTTTATTTATCCACACCCTATATAATTACTCATTGTTTAACACCATATTACAAAAGACACAACGACACTGAAGCAGTTTTTTTTTTTTGTAATTCAAAATGTTTTTTTGCGTGTCTAATGAATATTAGTTGATGTGATTATAATTGTGTGCACCGACGTCATTCAATTTGTTTACTAGCGATTTGCAAATTTTGTATAGTTTCAATAGCGTACCATTTAGTTCAAAGAAATATTTTGCCTGTGTTGATATCTGATTTTCAAGAACCTAGGAATTCAGCTTGAAAATTGAATAGGTATCGCGAACTCAAGTGACGGATGGAAAGGATGAAGAGGATGAAAAAAGTAAATAATTTCCTGAAGCATCAAAATACTTTGCATGCAATAACCAGGCCTGTTTTGATATTGGCGAGATTTGTTGGAGTGTTACCTGTCACTGGTTTGCTGTCGAAATCTCCCAGTAAACTTAGGTGAGTTTATTTAATAAGTATATTCTTCCATGCTGGACTGGACGGTATAAAAACATAGAAAGTGCCAGCTGCATCACCTCCCGGGAATGCTTTATACTCCATTCATTATAAAAACTCGCCATACTAAATGACCGTTTTGCCGCGCTCATAAGTAATCTGTGGTTTAAGTATGGCGAAAATTATTTTTTAATAATGAATGGAGTATAGAAGTCAGCAAAGGGGTTCAAGGGTTAAAGTTTCCTGTAATTTAGGCGATGAGCTGACAGCTTGTGACTATGATGATCCGCAACTCATACTGAAATTGCCCCTAATATTTTGTCGAACGAGGGGAAAACGCCTAATAGTTAAGAAGGAATATCAAATTATTTTCAAATTTTTTTAGCATACTTATTTATGAACTAGAATATTTTCAAATGTTACAATTATAGACCATGAACTAATTTTTAGATGTATATTTTTTTAGAATTTTCCATTAATTCATTTAGGAGAAATATCCATTTCAAAACAACCATTTAATTTGCCGGTAGAAATCTCTTCATAGCTTACTCCGTAAAGGATAACGCCATAACTTTTACTTTTGAAATTTAAGACATTGAAATTAACACCTAAACCTGAAGGTATACGAACTCTTCATACCTATATTTCCATTTGAATATTTCAGGTTCACCATAAAATCTCCCTACACTCTGATTGTTCTCCTGAGCCTTGCTGGGATGACCTCATTGTCAACTATGGCTCTCATTAATATGGGAGAGACAGGCACTAATCCTAGAACATTTCGTAAGTAATCCATGTATTTTTATGTGAAGTTGTAGCAAATTCTTAGATAAATAAAAGGTAAAATTTTGAATATATTATTACGAAAAAATATTTAATTGTAAAAATAATTAAATTTATAATAAATAATAATCGTGATTCCAAATATTTGTGTTTATCTACCGTTACAGAAAAGTTCATCACGACTGCTTCGGGCCTTTTATGCTTCCTCATCATCCTGAGACTAGCAAACAGCTGGCCGACCGTGGTGCAGGAGGTTACTCTAATTGAAAACAGCCTGCCTAAGTTCAATCAGAAGAACATCAGCGTTACTTGCAACGTGGCCGCTGCATTGGTATTCTCATGTGCAATATGTGAGTATAGAGGAGAATGTTAAAATATCAATATCTTCAATGCTGGACTGGGAGCGATAGAAAACTATAGACTGTTCCAGCTGCGTTTTCTCCCGGGCATGCTGTAGAAGTCATCAAAAGAGATTCGAGGGTTAGGTACAGTGTATTGTGATTTAGGCGATAGGCTTACAAACCTGTCACTACAGCAGCGATACACATAACAATCTAAAATTGCTCTTAATATTTGACAGACGTGGCGAAGGTGCCTTTTAGGAGGCATTTTACGCTCCGCCTTCCCCGTAAGAGATAAAGGCGTGATTTAATGTACGTATGGGAAGAAATTGTGCTTAATCTCATTTAGATTATAATTTTTGCAGACGTCAAAAATACATAATCCCAATTTTTCAAAAGAACTTCTTAGCACGCAAAACCACAATTTGATTGATCAGTTACGTGTACTTGAACATGGCAGTCTTCAAAAATCTGTGTCTTTCTCCTCTATGAAATTCCGGCAGCGCCAAAAAAAATATAATGATAACTTTAAATATTAATTAATGTACCTTTTACCTTTTCCGTAAATAAATAGCTGGTGTTTGTGAATCTGGAAAATTACCTAAATCTTTTGACAATACCCCATCTTACAAAATCATCTATGACCCTAATTCTTGTACAGTCAACAACGCCTTTAGAGTAACAGGGCTGCTCCAAAGCAATGGAGTTTTCTCAGGTGTTTATTTACATTTTTAGATAAAATTTAATATACTTGTACAGTTTCATAACCTGCACAACTATACGAAATTTCATGAAAAAGCATAAACAATTACCCGAGAAAACTTCATCGGTTTGGAGCGGCCCTGTTACCCTAAAGGCGTTGTTGACTGTACATAGTTATTTATCAGTCACAACTTCACTGCTGCCGCAGAAAACTGGCTGAAAAATCTGGATATAGACATTTGATCCAAGCAGTGATTAACCATACATACGCTATGATGATGATGAGTTATTTATCAGTTAAATACAAACATTGATTAGCTTCTCTATCCATGGTTGGAGTTTGATTAAGGTCTATACATTCCAGGTATAGACCTTAATCAGGAGGTCATAATTTTTAAAACTAAATTCTATTTCATATTTCAGTGGAATACATCCTGAGCGTGAAGTTCTACGCGAGATTAACAGAAGCCTGTCCCCAAGGAAATTCACGTATGGAGTCATACTACATGTATACGTTACCATCTGCAGCTCAGCGGATACCATTCACAGTATTTGGTTTTCTGCTCACTCAGGTAAATATAAAATTAAAAATTCAAAGTTATTTTTTTACGAGTATAATAATAATAGTGTCCTCCCACCGATTTTCGGTGATGGCGGCCAATCTCCCAGAGATAGGCTATCTGCGCAGGACTAGTTTGCACAATACACAAGTGCACTCTCTATTCCTTCAATCTCTTATTCTGATGGGACAGATTGACTGACACGACCAGAGAGAAATCAGGCGCAGGACCGACTATTTACATGCCCATCCGACAGCATGATCATCTTACTTATCAGACAATCAGGTGATCAGCCTGCAATGTCCTAACCAAACTAGAAACAACAACACAAAGTCACTGTCCCCCGCCGGGAATCGAACCCGGGACCTCCGGGTCGTGAGACCATGGCTCAGACCGCTAGACCACGGAAGCAGTCACTTCACAGTTCTGTTTTCTGCAAGTGATCAGGGTTCGAATAACATCGCTCCTTTTCTATCCACGAGTATGGTAGTGCCTAGTAGGATAAAGACATACAATTGGCTACTTTCCAACTAGTCAAATCAGCAACTTTTTATGAAATGTCAAAAACGCTTTTTTGTATGAAAATAGTAAATTATGACGTCACATTTTAGTAAATATTGACTAATCAAATCAATAACTTATATACTTTTAATTCGATAATTAAAATCTAATGCTTGTATTTATAAAAGTCACTCAAATTTGATACTAGTTTTATGTAGAGTTTTAAGTCGCCTGTCTTACTCAGTCTAATTTTTAGTTCCTACTTAGGTACGCTATCACGACTCAGACTTCAGCCGAGTCGCTCCTAATTTATAAACATTATAATTCAAATTTAGAACGCGGGCGCGCACTCGGGATGTTTCGCTAGTCACGTATTAAGTGCGTATCAGCCATGTGTTTTGCGCCATTTATACAGGATGTTAAAATCAATTATATGGGGTGTATAGGGCAGTTATACAGAGTGTTAAAAATAATTATACGGGGTGTATGGGGAAGTTATACAGGGTGTTAAAATCAACTATACGGGGTGTATGGGGAAGTTATACAGGGTGTCAAAATCAACTTTACTCTGTGTATGAGGAAGTTATACAGGGTGTTAAAATCAACTTTACAGGGTGTATAGAGAAGTTATACAGGGTGTCAAAATCAACTTTACTCTGTGTATGAGGAAGTTATACAGGGTGTTAAAATTAACTGTAAAGTTGATTTTAACACCCTATATAACTTTCCCTTACACCCCGTAAAGCTGATTTTAACACCCTGTATAACTTTCCCATACGTCCCTTATAGTTGATTTTAACACCCTGTATAACTTCCCCAGTCAATCAAGTGATTCAGCCTACATTGTCCTAGCCAAACTAAGGAAAATCTGGTGAAAGCAGCCTTGACACTGGCTGATTTGCTAGTTGCAATAGCCAAATAAGTTAAAAGAAGAAGAAAAAGACTGACTCACGATTATGAACTCGATTTAGCTGATACGTACCTGATTTGAGTGCGGTTGCGTTTATAAATTAACAAGCTACTCAAGTTCTGAGTAAAAGTTTAATTATGACTTGCTTGATCGACTCCCGAGTGCGGTTCTGAGTCTCAACTATAATTGCGGCCCTAAATGTGCATTTTTTTTTAAATGATGAATGAAATCCACAATATTTTTAGCCATTAGTTTTAAGTATAAACGTTTTGAATTTTTTAGGCTACCCAGTCAAGTACCCAATTAGAAAACATCCTGTTATAAACACTTGTTATAGACGAACGGAGTATAAATTTTGGATGGTTTTACCAAAATTCCTTACACCTTCCATGCTGGACTGGGAGCGATAGAAAAACATAGAATGTGCCAGCTGCATCTCTTTCCGGGCATGCTGTAAAAACCAGCTAAGGGATTCATTGGTTTCAGTATATTGTAATTTAGGCGATGGGCTGACAACCTATCACTACAGCAATATACAGATCTTAAAACTTGTCAGACGTGGCGGAACGACCTTTGTTTGTGTCGTTGACGCTCTGCCTACCCCATTAGGGATACAGGCGTGATAATATGTATGTATGTTTACCAAAATTGTAATACTAAAAGCTAGCTAACTAATAGTTTACCCATATTTAGTAGGTACTCTGTTTTAAATTTCATTATAGAAAAGAGTTGTTATTATTTTGTATATCTCGGCTTTTCACAGGACCGACAGACAGAACCTGGGCGTTTAAGTCATGATTACGTAAGACTATAAGGCCCGTATTTATAATCAGCTCTCAAGATTGACAGCGAGTTTGAGTTCGTATCAGAAATGTCATTTCAGTACAAAACGACCTGTCAAATCCATACTTAATATTGCTCTCAATCTTGAGATCGCTTTATAAATACGAGCCTTAATGATGAATGATGATAGTGTCATATTTTTGTTTCAGGTTATTCTGGTCCAAATAATATTGGTGACAAATTTCACAGATGTGTTTATTATTGTAATCAGCATGTATTTATCTGCTTATTTCGAAGAATTGAACAATTTAGTCAGCCTGTACAAAGACAAGGTTTGTGCTTTGATAAAATCAATTTTACCTTAGAAAAATCATCTCATCTCATCCAGTAATAATAATTATTACAATATAGGTAATATACATACTTATCTCAAGTTTAAAATACTCTACTTGTTTTTTTTTATTCAGAATGGGTTTGCCCTTGACTCTAGACACCTAGGTGACCGTGACAGAGTCGACGATGGAGCAAGGAATCCCAGAGGATGCCTGTTAGAGCACTAGCATTTCAAAAATTTCAAATATCAAATATAATTTATTCACAAGCGACACGGTACGTGGGCTATAAATACACAATGTGATGAACAAGCGTGTAGCGCCTATAATGTTTTATGTATATCTTTTGTGAACAAATATTTTTTTTATCTTATCTAATTTCAACTACTCAGGATGTGTGCCACTAGTAGCTCAATTGGTTAGAGCGTTAGGATGGTATTCCGAGGTTAGGTACAGGTTCAAATCCTGTCTGCGGTTGAAATTTTTGATTTGTTGTTGCTCATATTTTACAAATGCACTCAGTGCAAAAAATACATTAAAACTTTTTCTTATGTTTCAGTCAAATATCTGGAGTGTTCTGAGGGTTCACTATACCAAGATCACTCACCTCGTCAAAATTGTCAACGACTGCATCAGCCCTTTTGTTCTCTTCTCTTTTGGCATCAATATGATCATGATCTGCATACAGCTTTTCAAGATCCTTCGGTTTGTATTTGAACCTTATGTCTAAATATCTTAGATAAGACCTTATTATTTCAAAGTTAGTAAATCAGTGAAAATGTCTGTTTCTCATTTTTTTTTTGTGTGTGGTGGCGTCACTTCTGCTCTGCAACATATTTAAGTGTAGCTTTACATATCATTATCTTTTTTTTTCTAGGAAAGGGATTTCTGGCAATATTTGCGACGAAGAAAAACAACAAGAGTAAGTTATGTCGTGATTATAAGTTCTGTTGTTTAGTTACTTAAATTGGAATATATTCAGAGACGTAAGATTAGATTAGACATATATATTTTATTTCATCAATTTCATAATTACATTACAATAATAATAACAATGTCCAAGGATAAAAGGGAATGGAATGTACGGATCAGGTCTTTTCCTTGCGGTGCATACTTTGCTGAAAAATCTTTAGACAGGTATTGAGAAGGGAATGCTTAAATGGTTTGGACATGTTGGGGATGAGTGAAGGCAGGTTGACTTAACAGATATATATGGCAAGTGTGGATGGAAATGTTGGAAGGGGAAGGCCTCGACACCTTGTACTTGGATCAAATCGGGGACGTCCTAAAGAGAGGTCAGGTCAAGAGTAGGTACCCTAAACTGACGAGCGTGTATCAAAATATTAATGAAAGCAAAGGAAGTATGTAAGGATCGTAGCAAGTGGAAAGATGTTGTCTCTACCTACCCCTCCGGGAAAGAGGCGTGGTTATATGTATGTAAAATGATCGTCTAAAATAAAATAGTTGAAATGTCTAAAAAAACTTAAATAATACGTCAATTTGTAAAATCTAATAAATAGTACAATGTCAAACTGTATAAAATAAAAATGAAGCAACTAATGTCAAAATAAAAATAATCCACAATGATATTGAAAATTAAATAAAAACAAATTATATTACACAACAAAAGTATCACCTACTTGAAAACAGGATTATACAAGTGCAAGCTATACAATGTGAGATTGTTTCCACAAATAATTTAAAGATATAATTTTTTTTTCAGGGTTCTAGAAAGCGTAGACAGATCGTTGTATTTCAACTTCTCGATTGTGTTTCTGATTGGACGGACGGTGTTTACAGCTTTGATTGCTTGTCGGGTGCATTCATCTGCGCGCGCGCCGCTCAATGTCCTGTATGAAGTGCCGACTTGTTGCTATAATATCGAGGTAATTATTTCAAATATTCATTTTAATTTATTCCCCATATTCATGTTCATCTTTATCTTCATCGTTATCTTCATCTTCATCTCCATAGCTTCATTTATTTCATGTTTATCTCTATCTCAGTTTTGTATGCGTCTTGTTCATTATTTTTAACTTCATCTTTGTCTTCATCATTGTAGTTGAAAATTCATCTTCATCTTACTTGATCTTCATCTTCATCCACGTATTTTATTTTTATATTTATCAAAGACCGAGCACGTGACCAATAGCTACATAAATAAATAGCTTAACATGCCTCCCAAAGTACGACGAACGCAAAATAACAATTCATAAAGCTTAAATTTTAATAAAATTGTTCGTTTTTTCAGGTACGACGTTTTGTAGAGCAAATACAAGCCAATAACATAGCTCTAAGTGGACAAAGTTTCTTTTCCGTCACTCGGAACATGATACTAACAGTATGTATAATTTATGATTTTTAGGATACCTAAACATAGCTTAAATTCAATAATAAAAGGTTTTTTTTTGTTACCCTGGGATGTCCCACTGCAGGGCAAAGGCCTCCCCTTTTTCCTTCCACATTTCGCGATCTTGAGCCATGTTTACCCAGTCCTTGTCAAAAGATATAACATTTTATTTATATCTCAGCATGTTCACTTTTCACGCTATGAGATTCTTAAGTTTTAAAATAGGTTCTTATTATATTTTACTGCATTTTATAAAAAAATTGCTTTCTCTTGAGGTAAATTCTGGAACTTATGACATTATTTATTTTTTCGGTTCCAGATGATAGCAACAGTCTTCACCTACGAACTCGTATTACTGCAATTTTCAAATTAAGCCTAGAAACCTAAGTCATGTCATGTATTACTAAAGCATTCTCAAGAGAGTAATATTAAGTATGGATATGACTGGCCGTTTTGTACTAATATTATATTTCTGATACAAACTCAAACGTGTCTCAAGAGCTGATTAATAATATGGCCCTAAAATAATCCGTTGATAAACTAAGAAACGTTGTTATTTTGTAAGCGTATTTTCTGCATAATAAATTGTAATGTTTGTACTAATGAAAAAATATTTTCAGTTCAACAAGGTGAACTCTTTTAGGAATGAAATAACTAAAAAAAAATCATAATCATAGTAATATAAAACAATACAATTTAATGTATTATTTGTAAGCTAACAATATCTGAAGCAGTGATCTTATAATTATTATTCTATAAACAGCTCATTAAATGATTTGATATTCGACAGGACAGCTTATTTTATTTTCAAAGATTCTTTTCATCCTTTTCACAATGGGTACCTACAAACCACACGTAATGCGGTATTTCTTTCATTTTGTACAATAGAGCACTGCCGACTGCAAATTCCTTGTTAAAAATAAAAATTGCTAAATAAACCTTGGAATGAATCAGGTTTCCTTGAAATTGAACGTACAACCACCGGATTGAGAACCTCGCGCCCTCTGCCACTGCTAGAGACATTTTAATTCAAAACACCAATTACTGCTATACAAAAGTTCTAATGATAATGCAAAATTGACGCATTTAAAGTAAATGCAAATCGCAAAAGCTCAAAGACTCCTAATGAAATGGAAGAATAAGTCATTACTCACAGAATTTGTTTCTAACGGCGTCCCTTTCATCTTAAAAAGGTCTTTCAGTTTCATCTGAAAAATGTCTGTCAGTTTATACTGGTAAACGACGCGAGGCGACGCAGCGCGCACTTTTCAATATCGTGATACAATACCACAGTAGAGTTAAAGGCGTTGAGAGCTAGCAGCGACTTCTCAAATCAGTGCAATATACCTAGTAGAATAAAGAAAGATAAACGTTTTTGAGGATATTTTAGCACTGAAAAATGCTTTTTTTTTTCATATAAATATGAAAGAAAAAAATTAATAAATCAAGCCCTGTGTAGTTCTTACACAACACGGCTAGATGTCGCCTACGTCGCTATGACGTGTACATAAAGAAAGACTATACTAATTTCGTCACTCCCGTCACAGTCTCGGTAGCATAGTTGGTAGTGCAATGAATCGGCAATCCAGAGGCGCAGGATCGAATCCTGCCCGAAGTTCGTGGCCCGAGTCGAATTTATTATTTTCTTTCTTTCATATTTAAAGATAAACGTTTTATTGACAGAACTAGAAAAGTTCTCGCGCACTGCGTAGCGTCGTGTCGCTTCCCGTTGTAAACTGACCTTAAGGTTGAAGTGTCTACTTAGGCTCGTATTTATAAATCGATCTCAAGATTGAGAGCAATATTAAGTATGGATTTGACAGGTCGTTTTGTAATGAAATTACATTTCTGATACGAACTTAAACCCGCTGTCACTCTTGAGTGCCTGATTATCAATACGGGCCTTAATTACGGTGATTTATATAATAGTATACAATAGGAATGCCGTGGATCCCCTTGCATCTTTTTAAAGTAGGTAATGAAAAACAAACATTATTTTTATGGGTAAGTATAGTTAAGAGTATATGAAGAGAAACGGCGTAGTCTTCTACGTATCAATTGTAGAAAATTCTACTCTGAGTCATAGATTAGATTAGATTAGATTTATTTATTCCATATTATCAATTTCATAATTACATTACAATAATAATAAAGTTGTCCAAGAATAATTTATGATCGTCAAAAATAAAATAAAATTGAAAAGAAAAACATAAACGACAATTTGTAAAAAAAAAGTACAATTTCAAACAATATAAAATAAAAATTCAGCAAACGCTAATAATCAAATAAAAGACAATGTCATCAAATGCTTATACAATAAAAAAGTCAATAAAATCTTCCACGCTGGACTGGGATGGGAGCGATAGAAAAACATAGAATGTGCCAGCTGCATCTCCTCCCGGGCATGCTGTAAAAACCAGCTAAAGGATTCGAGGGTTTTAGTATATTGTATAATTGGCGATGTGCTGACAACCTATAACTACAGCAATATACAGATCTATCTTAAACAACCCTCAAAACTTGTCAGACGTGGCGTAATGACCTTTGTTTGGGTCGTTTACGCTCTGCCTACCCCAATAGGGATAAAGGCGTGATTTATGTATGTATGTATAAAAAAGAAAAACATAAATGTCAATATGTAAAAAGGCTAATAGGGCAATGTCAATCATAGAGAGAATAATCATATTGTATTCTCTGATCTTAAAGGGTCTTTCTTTAAGGATTGTACCCAAGTAATACAAATAGTTCAAAAGTGACAAGTACTTAATGAATAAGTTACCTATAATAGTACATTACGATATAAGTGCGGTGGGTTGATCATAACAGCCGAGGCGATATTGCTAGCCCGAGCCGTAGGCGAGGGCTACAAGAAAGCAGAGGCTGTAATTATCAAACCGCACGTATGTCGTACGACGTTTTATAACATATTTGCGAGGAAATAGCAAAAAAAATAAAACAATACAGCGAAAAGAAAAAACGCGCGGAATAATCTTTACTCGTTCACAAATTAGCGATGCGCGCGCATCCACAGATTACCTAGTACATATCGCGCAGCGCGTTTTTTTTAAGGCAAAGGCACAAAAACAGCCAGTATTACTAATAAACTAAATTAATATTTTTATGTTTTGTTACAGATAAATTGTTGAAATTTATTGTCAAAATTAATTAAATTAAAGAATGAAATGTTTATTCATTATATTTTATCTCCCAAAGTTAAATTTATTCATAAAACGTTTACCACTTTTCTGACGTAAAAACTCTTTGCTAAGATTTAAAAAAGTACCGTTCGATAAACCGTGCGTTTTACCTAATTAAAAAAAAAACTCGTGTGTTTTACAGCACTCGTGCATTTTACATTACGATTACGCACAAGTACGTAATAAGATACAATACAATATTGAAATTGATGTAATAAGAGACCCTTTACGAGCAAATGTGTTATAAACTCTGTTTAATAAATCTATCTGCTTATTACAACTTGATTCCATAAATTTATTGTCAATTTTGAAGTCAGATTTGTTTTGGCGCAGTACACCTTGTATCAAAATAATATAGCATACTTACACCAAAATACCATAACTTACATAGGTTTAATGCTATGATAACATCAAGTGCAAACACTTTGTTGCACATGTCTGTCAGGCATAATTTAAACTTAAATAAACAGCTGATTGTAGCCGTTAGTGATGCCACAGATGCATTAAAAACTAACTGTCAATATTGTGTTATGATATTGAAAGTGAATATTTAGAGTCAAAGTTCTAGTTTGAGTATACGGGGTGTAAGGGACAGCTTCCCGCAAACTGATAGGAGTTGCTCAGTAAACGAAACTGAACTACATTCATAAAGAAATTCTGACAGGTTTTTTTTTTGCTTCTCTATCTCAATAGTGTGATCAAGGAGGTAATTTTGAATATGAAAGTCATATTTTTTTTATTTCTTGAAAGAAGAATTTCTTGGTGAAAGTTGCTCAATTTGTTGACTGAACATCCCTCTATCGCTTTGCAAGAAGCTATCCCATGCACGCATCCGGTATAGATATAGATAATACAAGGTATTTAAGTCAACATCTTATATAACCTTAAATAATTATCTTACGTACTTTTAGCAGTATCCAGAATAATTTAGTATGACTCTCGAAATCGTCCATGTCATTTTGGCATTTTGATAAATCGACACGCCCAAGGAACAACAACGTAACTTGAGTTACGACAAAAATGAGTTAAGTTCATATCCTTCTTTATCATATTTTTCTCTACATTTGTGTCCAACAAACGTATCTCTAAGTGCAATAGAACCGAAGTTAGCGAGAATCACAACAAAGTAACCAGCGGTCGATTTCTGAAAAAAACACATGTTCGACGGATAAAACGTGCTATATTGAACTACAATTTTGTTTTACGGATCAAAAAGGCTCCCTTTTAAAAACATTGCAACTTATCTTTACTTACATTGTTTTGATCGTATTTTTTTTAGATAAATGTACATGCAAAAATATTGCAAATTGAGTTACGTTGATTTTCTCCGTATTTTATATGAATCAAGATAAGTCATTATCATTTTAAGTTGAATTAATATGTTTTAGTCGTTTCGTTACAAATCGGAAATAGCGCATTTGAAAATTGAAACATCGTATATTTATTAAAAATTTTAAAACCAGTACTTTTTCATTCTGATTTCTTGGGAACATAATAGTAAATTGAATTACGAATATATTTTCCAGTATTTTAGTTTTTGGTGAACGGTAAATTCAGTTTAATCGGAATAAATTTGATGTTGTATTTGGGTCATTTTCCCACCCGCATTTTTAGTGAAAATCCGACGTGAAAATACTATTTTAAATCTGTAAAAACGATCTGAATTTTTTTTAACATAAAATATGGGTATTTTACTACATGGAGACATAAATTTCAATCCTATTAAATAAGTGTAAAATGATTGAATTAAATCATAAAGGGCTATTTTCTAATTTTGGTGGAGTGTCCGCTACCCGATTTGCGGCAGAAACCCTTTCTTCTTCTTCTTAGCGTGTCGATGGAACACAAGAAATTACATCATAGCGGCCCAGAATTCAGCCACTTGTATTGCGGATTGACTGCCGTCCATTAAATCCGCTAGCGTGCAGGTGTTGGGGCACGCCGGGCACGATGTCAAGTGTGCCATGGTTTGCACCGCACCGCAAATACAGTCTACATCTGAGCTTGCAGAAAATCCCCTCCTGACCATGTTCTCCTTACTTCTGCCAACCTGAGTCCGAAGTCTGTTTAAGGACATCCAGATCGGCCACGGTAGTTCATGTCCAGGAGGGAGATTTTCGGCAAGCGAGACAAAGGGAGTAGGCAGAGAAGCTTTTTTCCGCCAAAGTTTGCATCTGGCCTGTGCAGGTTCTGTAGAAAGCGGGGCGACACACTTAATAAAACTGCGGCGACTTTTTAACCTTTGCGGCACAGAAACCCTTTGAAAACTTTTGTTTAAGAGACAGTTTAGTTTAGTAATTTAGAAAACTTTGATCTGATTGAACTAATTTAATATAAAAATGGAAAATTAACGCATACTATCTAAGAAGTTTAGAAGTTATAGTAACTTAAAGAAGTGTCCGGGAGAACGAACTAATTTTGGTGGTCAATTTTTGAACGCTCTTAATTCAACAATAGCTAGTTCCACAAACACGATGTCCACATTTCCTGCTCCAGTTCAATGTGCTCAACCAGCTGCAAGTGATAATCAGCTGCAGTCGGGCTTCATCTTTCAGCAAAAAACATAAATATGTCTTTTGGTGGCATGGGCGACAAATATTTTGAAATATTTCTTACTCATTTATTGACCGTGTGTGTTGTGATTTTTCCAAGTTGTTGTTGCTATCGTTCAAATCGCCTTGTAGTATTGTTTTTGAAAGTATATCTATAATTTCTCATATTTGAATAAATAGCGCGTTACAATCATTTAAAGTGAAAAAAATAATTTTGGTGGGCGTGTTTTGGTGGCGAAAACGCCATTTTGGTGGAAAAATCGCGCCACCAAAATTTTAATCGCGCCACCAAAATTATTATTAGGCCATCAGAGCTGGTTAATTTAATATGTTACACTTTTGAAATTATGTTTGCGTCCTTTATCTTTGGAATAAGAAATAATTGCAAATTATAAAAATGATTAATTAAATATAAGAAACAAGTATGTCTCTTCATAAAGTGCGTGGTTTGAAATAGTTTTTCATCAACGTGAGATGAGGGAAGGACATGAGGGAAGAAAGGGACGATAGGGAAGTGAGGAATATGCGGGAGGTGAGGGATGAAGGAAAGTGACGGATGAAAAGGGAGTGAGGGATGAGCGGGAAGTGAGGGACGAGAGGAAAGTGAGGGAAGTGAGGGACAAGACGAAAGTGAGGGATGAGAGGAAAGTGAAAAATGGGAGGCGCGATAGGGAAGTGTGGGAGGAGGAGAGTGAGTGACGGAGGTCTATTCAATACTTACGATGCCGCTGTCTTCTCCTTAAATGTCAGCTGCGTCTATCCGATACTTACGATGCTGCTATCTTCCTTGTGATCTTAAAAGGCTGCTGTGTCTTACAATGCTACTGTCTTCCTGGTGATCTTAAAAGGCTGTTGTGTCTAGCCAATACGATGCTGTTGTCTTCCCTGCGATCCTATTTGTTAGCTGCGACTATCCAATACTTACGATGTCGTTGTCTTTCCTGTAATCTTAAAAGGCTGCTGTGTCTATCAAATACGATGCTGCTGCAGGAAAGATCCTGTGATTCTAAGTGGCAGTGGCAGCTGCATCTATCCAATCCAATACTTACGATGCCGCTGTATTCCTTGTGATCTTCAAAAACTGTTGTGTTTGTGTCTGTCCAATACTTATTTAGGAGTTAATTGCTGAAGCAAATTGGCTTAGTGATGATAGATGAGTAAAGAGTAGCTACCCTCCTGGTCGGGTGTTGTGACCAAGGGACCGAAGTTCAACTGGAGTAGTTTGGAAGTTGTATACAAGCAGATCGCCGTGCAAACTTCGATACCGCGTTTCAGGACTACTGTTTCTTGATGTGGCGCATTCGATGTACGCTACACTTACGATGCTGCTGTCTTTCCTGTGATTCTATGTGGCTGCTTCGTCGAAGTCCATGTTTACTAAAAACGACTCTGACCCCCATGTCAAAGGAATAAACAGCGAAACATACAAAAAAAGTGGCTGCTTCGTCTATCCATTACTTACGATGCTGCTGTTTTTCCTATGATTCTAAGTGACAGCTGCATCTATCCAATACTTACAATGCTGCTGTCTTTTCTATGATCCTAAGTGGTAACTGCGACTATCCAATACTAACGATGCTGCTGTCTTCCCGGTGATCCTAATTGGCAGCTGCGTCTATCCAATACTTACGATGCTGCTGTCTTTTCTATGATACTAAGTGGTAGCTGCGACTATCCAATACTAACAATGCTGCTGTCTTCCCAGTGATCCTAAACGCTTACTGCGTCTATCCAATACTTACGATACTGCTGTCTTTCCTGTGATCCTAAGTGGTAGCTGCGAATATCCAATACTGACGATGCTGCTGTTTTCCCGGTGATCCTAATTGGCAGCTGCATCTATCCAATACTTAGGTATGATTCTGCTGTTTTTTCTGTGATCCTAAGTGGTAGCTACGTCTATTCAATACTTACGATGCTGCTGTCTTCCCGGTGATCTTAAGTGGCAGCTGCGTCTATCCAATACTTACAATGTTTTTGTTTTTCCTGTGATTTTAAGTGGCAGCTGCATCAATTCAATACTTACGATGCTGCTGTTTTCCCAGTGATCCTAAGCGGCAGCTGCGTTTATTGTATTGTAATGGCCTCGAATTTGCGTACGCAATTCTTAGCTTATTTAAGGATACTCCTGGCAATTTCAAAAATACGGAAAAGAAAAGAGACAGGACATATACAGGTATCATTTGCCTGCTTAAGCTAAGGAATGCATGCGCAGAATCGAGACAATTATTTGCCTTCTAAGTACATACATACACATACATAAATCACGCCTTTATCCCTAATGGGGTAGGCAGAGCGTTAACGACCCAAACAAAGGTCAGTACGCCTCGTCTGACAAGTTTTGAGGGTTGTATAAGATAGATTTGTATATTGCTGTAGTGACAGGTTGTCAGCCCATCGCCTAGATTACAATATATTAAAACCCTCGGATCCCTTAGCTGGTTTTTACAGCATGGAGATGCTGACACGGAGATGTTGGCACATTCTATGTTTTTCTATCGCTCCCAGTCCAGCATGGAAGAAATCCTTCCTATCCTTCTACGTGCTTCTACTTTTCTTTGTATGAATGAAAAAAGGTTTATTTTTGTTGTATTTAGTGTCTGAAAATGACCGTACTTTATCTTTGGTTTAAAAACAAGTCTATTTTTGATGTAGTACTAGTAGTCTAATACTAGCCAACTAGGTATTAATTACTTTTGCTTTGGTATGAATAAGGAATAGTTCACTTTTGTTGTTACACTAGTATTCTAATAATTAGACTACTAAGGTATTAAACACTTTTCTTTGGATGGAAATGAGGTTATTTTTTGTTGTATCACTACTATTCTAATACTTGCCAACTAGGTATCCATTTACTATCATACTTTGGTATAAATAAAAATTAAAGATTTTGTGAAAAAGTGTTTTATTGCATTGCATTATAGTAAGTAAATTTCAAACAAGCCTACACTTAGATTACTTTAAGGTCAAAAGGTGCTAATAGCATAAGATAACTTAAACGTAACTCAGACATACACTGGTGTTCACCGTAAATTTAAATTATCTCTTCAATTTTGATGCTCAGTATCTCAATTTACGTTGTTCTTGCAGGTAATAAGCATCCTAGCACTTAATTGTAAGTCATAAAACTCAATGAAATCAAATTATTATGATAAAAACAAATATAACATCATATAAAACCCGTTACATGTATTCTTTAAAACGAACAATCACTTAAATTAATTAAAAAACAAAAGCAGGAGAATTTTTTTAAACCTTAAAATTGCTCTCCTGTAAAATTGACAGAATTGAGATACGTTGTTGTTCCTTGGGCGTGTCGAAATTGTCGCGAGGCGTCGTAGCAGAAAATTAAATGTCTACAAATCTACGTAGCATGTGCTACGAAAGCTACGTCGTAGCGTTTTCAATTACGTTGCGTGGTCACCTCCTCTTTCATATCAAAATCCTATTAAATAAGAATTAATTTCCTAATGATATGGGTATGGTGTGGCAAGAACATAACGCGTCAATGATCTAACACCCTGTTTAATTACCATCCGTTTCCTATAATTCAGTCTGATTTTCAATTTTCGCGGTGGAGATTGATTTTAAAACTTTGAGTTTTGTTTTGATATCTATACTTTAAATTTTTTTTTTTTTTATAAAAATCACTTTTTAAGCTACAAAACTACTTCTACAGTTAGATTTCATTTAAGATCCCATTTGACCACATTTTTGTAAGGTAAGTAAACTTTTTACTATTTTGATCAAAATAATGCTCATTATTATTATTATTTTTTGTATGAAAATTGCGAGTTATGACGTCACTGGCTTGTAAATATTGACTACTCAAATCGATTACTTCTATATTTTTAACTCGATTATTAAAACTAAACGTGCATATTTTTTGGCCATCAGTTTTAAGTACGTTTTATTTTTTTTAACCACCAGTCAACATGCCTATTATGAATGTTGCAACTTTCTAAAAAGAGGACTGTGAAGTGTGCACTATACTTATGTGAGTTGCTAATACAATCGCATAGATGAGTTTTTTTGATAGATTTATCATTCTTCAATCAGATTAGTTTGTATGATCACATTTTGATATCGAATGAAGTACTACATGGTTTGGAAACATAGTTGAGGAAGGTCACTAATGTAAAGTCATTTGTAATGTAACGTATTCTTTATGTCTTAGCTTCCCGGTAACTGTAACATTTAAAAATAAATTTTATCTACGAGTGTAATTTCTTTTCGATTATCATTGCACTCTTTCAATACCTAATTTACTCGCCGAAGCACAATTTATCTTCGTATATGCCTGACAATTAAGTAATACAGCCTACATTATCCTTACCAAACTAGAAATAGTCTCATATATCGATAACTTTAGACTCAAAAACGCTACCATACTTACTTTCAAACGCAGTTTCTTTCTTATTGTTGTTGCTTTCACTTATTTTAAATGTAAATCTTGTTTGATCATAAATTACATTGATGAATTGAGGCATCGACTTTTTTCGCATCAACTCGACATGACATGTTTATCTGGGCCCCTTCATCTAATACTCGATGTATTGTGTTTTTTCTGTTGTCTGCAAATGAATATCAGAGGCATACATTCAAAAACCATTAGAGCCGTCAATCAAAATGAGAAAATGGAGCCAAAGTAAATAAAGGTGTTTTCTTTGTAAATAAAGCCATTTATAACCAAAGATGATTCTCCGATTTTTTGTTACAAAGGATTTAGTTGGGGGTAATTTAATTTTAATTTGAATTATTATTTTAAACTTACATAATTCTAGCATTTTCTTAAAGTTATCTTAATTTTCGTCACATTTTTATGACCGCCTTTACGCCAACTTTTTACTATCTTTTTATTTGTGATTTAAGAAAATGACAGTAATCATTAAAAAAATATCACCAGTCTATTTGTTACAGCAAAATCACAGGTTACCTAGATCAATTTGACTTCCAATCAAATAAAACTCAATAGTTAAGTACATTTTAATTGCCAAGAAACACGAACAACACGGAACAGTATGATAATAGCTAGTGATTGTAACACAATGATCCCCATTAATAAAATAAGTGAAAGCAACAACAATAAGAAAGAAACTGCGTTTGAAAGTAAGTATGGTAGCGTTTTTGAGTCTAAAGTTATCGATATATGAGACTATTTCTAGTTTGGTAAGGATAATGTAGGCTGTATTACTTAATTGTCAGGCATATACGAAGATAAATTGTGCTTCGGCGAGTAAATTAGGTATTGAAAGAGTGCAATGATAATCGAAAAGAAATTACACTCGTAGATAAAATTTATTTTTAAATGTTACAGTTACCGGGAAGCTAAGACATAAAGAATACATTGCTGCTATGAAATCAACCAAAGTCCGACGAGCCACGTTCCAAGCAGCAATGAAACTAGTAATTCTAACCGGACAGTGTTTTGGCTTGAATCCTGTCTTAGGAGTATGCGATATTGATACTTCTAAATTGCGGTACTTTTTTTTATTATTGCATGATGGTTATTCTAGTAAAAAGAAACCTAAATAGGTTTAAGTAAAAAGTCAACGTTCTGTATAGATTCTGGCTAGTATCTCCTTCCGGATGCAGATTGAGTTTCTGCTATGAAAATGAAAAATAATTCTGGCCTTGATACTAAATCAATCTCATCTATTTTTTATCGTTGTCAGGTTTACCATATATTCTGGAAGATTTCTATACACTTTTCTATCCATTATGGGACAGCTATGGCTTGTAGTCCTTTGTATTTTGCAACTTGGAAAAATAAGTAATCCATCGCTGTCCTCAAATAGTAAGTATCTGTACTTACTAGCATAGAAGTAAGTTCAAAAGGTAATTTATTTTCTGGTAGATTAGGAGCAATAGAAAAACATAGAATGCACCATACTGTAAAAACTAGTAAAAGGTTGCTGAGTTGTCGAATTTTGCGGCACTATTTCTTAATAGTTTGCGCTGTTACTTTCAATGAGATATAAATTGTATCCAATTGAATTGAACTAAAATATTTGCGACAATTTTATCCGTTGTTGTTTAAATAAAACATTTCCCACTAAGGAAATTCGTATCGAACACAAGAAAAAGAAATTGTATTGTCTTTTCCTGAGATTAACTTTTCATTTCATGGTTATGTCATATTTCTAGAAAATTTATTTATGGCCTACAAATTCCTAGATCAAAGTAAAACCCTGGTCGTACTCACTTTAGAAAAATGCTCCGAAACATGTCGCCAAAGCGACCATTTTTTCCAAAGTGAGTACGACCGTGGTTTTACTTTAATTTATCATGTCTCACTTAAATTTTCTAATTCTCAGTCTAATTCCTAGATCTTTTAAATTGAATCTGACGCCCACACAGCTTAAAAATGCAAACATATAAATTTGCCTTTCAACAAAATTTGTAAGTTAGAAACACAGATTTCAATTAAATTTATGGTTAGACTATTAATAACATCTTAAGGAAGTCCAAATTTGATGTTTCTTATGAAATTAATGAAAGATGGAATTAATCAGCGTTTCCTGAAAGTACACGCTGAAAAAAATATACATAATAACCAACATGACCTATACCTAACGTCTAACGCGACGCATACTTTTAATTTAATGATCAAATTATACTCAAAATACAAAGCTTGTATTTCAATGCTGTAAGTTACGTAATAACGAATAAGTTTTAGGTTAGATACTGATTTCAAAACTGTAAGTAGGTACTGTGAGTTTGAGTTAGTTTAGCTTATAGTAAAATAGGCGTTGGATTGGTTTAATTTATTATGTGAATTGACAGAACAATTTCGGATACAGATGATCATTTTCATTTAATTCTATCATCTCCATCACCACTTGTGTAGATAATATACTGAAAAGAAATTTATAACATTAATTAAGATTTGTTTGTATAAGAGCGCATAATCTAATAATCATTATGTCATTAATTTCAGCATCCCTAGTATTCTACTTAACAAACTGTTTAACGACAATAGTTTTCGTGCGCATCGCCATGAAATGGCCAAAACTCTCAGAGCATATTTCCAGACTTGAAGCATCAGATCCCAATATGGATACCGGGCTAGTGAGAAGATGCAACATTTCTTGTGTTGTGGTGCTGTCTTTAGCTTTTGGTAAGTAAACAAATTCAATTAAAAAAAAACTATAACATTTTTACAACATCTCACTTGAGTCTAGCTAAATAAAATACGCCACGTCTAAATATATAACAGGTTTTTGATAAAGAGGCAAACAAAGTTTATTTGCAATCTGGAATAAGTTTTTAACTCTTAACGAGAAAGGAGTTGAGGAAGGATTGATGTAATAATATTACCTAGTTTGCACAAAAAATTACCCGGCACTGCTGAAAGCCATGCTAAGTACCTATGTGAAAAATACTACATGTAGTATTATACATACTAAAGACATTTTTCAAAAAAATATATTGTTCTTTGTTTTTAGTGGAGCACATTCTCTCTGACATATCCGGGTTGGCTGTGGCGATAGACTGTCAGCCGGACACCAATTTGTATGAAGCGTTCATACTACAGAGCTTTCCATGGGTATGGACGTTTATGAACTACAATCATTTCCTTGGATTTTTGGCACAGGTAAGACATACCTCATCATCTTCCTAGCCTGTTCCCGAATTTCTTGGGGTGGATCATTATCTAGGGGATTGAACAAAGATACTGGTTTTTACACAGAGCGACTGCCATCTGACATCTGCCACTCAGAAAGGGAACCAGATCCAATCCTAGATTAAGCTTTTGCTAAGTTAGTGGCCAACCTATCTCACAAAGTTTTCAAGCTGAACATCGGCATTGCACCTGTGTGAAGCCGGGGCGGGTCGCTAGTTTTATCTAAATGAGAAATGCAGCACAATCTATTAAAAAAACTTTTCAGTTCTTCAATCTCCAGTGCACATTCAACTGGAACTTTGCTGATGCTTTCGTAATCTGCATCAGCTGGTATCTGACAGCAAGACTCAAGCAGGTGAATGACAGGATCGTCGCTGTCAGAGGGAAGGTAAATTCATCACTCATCATCAGCCACAACAGTCCACTGCTGGACATGGACCTCCCCAAAATTGGGGGTATATGCCATACTCACCACGCTTGGCAGGCGGGTTGGTGAGCGCAGTAGAAGTTTTCCATCAAAAGGGAACGCTGCTGCCCATTCCCTGGATTTATCCATTAGTCGCCTTTTACGACACCCGCAGGAAGTTATGGGGTGATGCTATTCTAACCCGGCACCAAATGAATTCATCACTATTAATATTTTTATATTTTCTCAAGTTTGCGAAAAGATTTGTTGAAAATTGTCAAAGGCAAGCTGGAAGTACCTACCTACATAACGGTATTAAAATTGGTGAGAGAATTGCAACATTACTATATATATTTTTTTAAATGGCTTCGCATCTCGAATTTGAGACGTATTTTACCAATGACGACGTATATTTGTATATAAATATGACTATGGGAGAGTGTATATGAAAAAAAACGTGTGTCTTGATATCTTTCTCCTACGAGAGAAAGATACAGACTCCAATTGCAACATTATCACTAAAACTACACTTACATTACATAGCTTTTTGTTGTCAATTAAATTAAATGTGAAGTATATTTTTATTTCACTTTGACGGGCGTCAATAATATCAAATATATATGATTCAGAAGACTTCCCTTGGCCCTTGTATAAAATTCTCTATATTCCAGTACGTAACTTCAGCTTTCTGGCGGTCAATACGGGAGGACTACTGCAAGGCCACCAGCCTCGTCAGGAGGGTTGATGACGTCATCAGTGGCATCATCTTCATATCCTTCGCTAACAATCTCTTCTTTATCTGTTTGCAATTCCTACACGTTCTTGAGTAAGTACCTAGACTATTTTTATTAAATTTCATTACGATGTTTTGTATTGTAAACTCACTTGTACTTGTTTCACAGTTTTTATTTTGAACTCAACTAGTTTCGCTTACATAAGCATCTTCAGGGGTACATTAGCAAACACACAATTACTATTTGTATTTAAACACATCCCGATAGTAATATTTACTAATAAATTAACATGATTTTCGTCAATTAAGTGCAATAAATTGCTCCCGAAATGGGGAAAGTTGTTCAGTTTCGTGGACTGAACTCACCCTCAAAATTTGACGAATGATTTCAATTTCACCCGGTAGTATTTAACTACGGCTGTTCACGTTCAACGACATGTTTCGGAGCTTCGGAGCTCCTTCATCAGGCGGTTCCGAAATATGTCGTTGGATGACAAAACTTAAAAAATTTCAGAGACGGTGTAAAGGCCAATGCAGCATGTGAAAAAAACACTGATGCAAGGTAAAAACTTACTATTCAAATTCCAATAAATCAATACATAAAAAAATGTACGTAATCTTTTTTTTTTCAGTCCTTTCAGACCCCTAAGAGGTTTTGAACAGGCGGTGTATTTTCTGTTCTCATTTGGGTTCCTCATGGCGCGATCATTGGCCGTATCACTCATTGCTGCACAAGTCCACACCGCCAGCAAGCTCCCAGCGCAGCCACTGTATGACGTACCTTCTGCTTCCTATTGTGTTGAGGTTAGACAGTTTTCATTTCTAAAATATTAGAAACATCAAATCAAACAACCGCAGACCGAATTTGAACCTGCTTCTTTGGAATACTTTTCCAACGCTTTAACCAACTAAGCTACCGCGATTCTTGACCTAAGCGGCGAAATTAATTACTGCTAGCTTTTGATTTGTTATTTCTCATATTTTAGAAATAATATAGCACTGTTAGTTCAAAAATACATAAATATTAATTAAGTGCATCATCCCACTGCTAGACAGACACGACACTGCTCCAAAAAATGAAACGATTAGGTTCTCATAAGTTAAAAACTAGGTATTGCATCATAATGCCAGAATTTACATACAATTTGTTACAAGAACACAGTTTGAAAATCATATATTACCTTATGCAGGTTCAAAGGCTCATAGATCAACTGCATGGCGACAATGTAGCGTTGAGTGGTCTCCAGTTCTTCAATGTAAAACGAGGATTAGTCCTGACGGTTAGTTTTTTTTTTTTACTTTATTCGCTCTTCAAAAGGAAATTAATGCTGCCATTTTTCTGTGAATATGACCTTTAAATACGGAGTTCTTTTTCTTTTCATTTTCTGAAAATTTGTTTCAATTTGATGTAAAGATAGGAAATTATATTTTGTCCAATTTATTTGACAGTCGGAATTTATTAAATTTTATTCTGATAGATATTCGTACTCTGGTACGCAAGTTTTTTTTTATTCAAAATTCTGATATTTGTTTTTTTCGTTGTCTCAAAAGTAATGATCAATCTATGCTTTAAGATGTTTTCGTTAGTTATATTTTAATGTTTTCCACTTACTGACATCATTATGGCCCGTATTTATAATCAGCTCTCAAGAGTGACAGCGAGTTTGAGTTCGTATCAGAAATGTCATTTCAGTACAAAACGACCTGTCAAATCCATACTTAATATAGCTCTCAATCTTGAGATCGCTTTATAAATACGAGCCTATGTTTTACTACCTACAGATCGCGGGTACGATAGTGACCTACGAGCTAGTACTCATGCAGTTCGCAGGAGTGACGCCCACATCGGCTCCAGCTACATTATCACCATCGAAGATGCTTACTTCTTCATCATCAGCTCTAGTTACATAACAGTCTTATTAGCTTTCTTAGACCATAATTGTTTTCATGTATAAAGTGCTATTGACAGCAGTAGTTAATAGGCTCGATTCTAGCCACCTAAATTTAAGTTTGCCTGTCAACTTTTGGAATAAAATGATTGAAAAATATATTCTCTACGGTTTTTGATTCTAGTTTGTGATTTTACGCGTTATCTATCAAATGTGGCAGCCATGTCTTAAAATGGCAGGTAGTAATGTGGAAAAAGCAAATGCCCGCCAAAATCTTGTAGAAAAACTGTAAAACCATTGAATGTAAACCTTTTATCCTTTTTCAATCTTATTATTTTAAAAGTGACAAATAAAATTTAATTTTAGCTTTAGCCGGTGGCATCTAGAATTGATACCAATTAGTTATCAGTTTATTTTTGAACAGCCTATAAGATAGCATTGATATATTTAAAAAAATAATTATTGTAGAATGTTAAAAATGTGATAGTTATGTTTTTATCAACACCCTTAGGATTGTATTTATATGAAATAAAATTTTATTTGTGTTTTGTAGCATTATATTTTTTTTTTTAACCTAGAACAGACTTAAATTTATTTATTTGTTGAGGCATTTTTTGTTTTGACTGACTTATGAGTATAATAGCGTAATTATATACTAAGCATTGGCGGCTTGAAAACTCGGAACTAATCTAGGATTGGGTCTGGTTTCCTTTCTGGGTTGCGGAGGTCAGATGGCAGTCGCTCTGTGTAAAAACCAGTACTCTCTTTCAATCACATAGATTAGGTAGCCAACCCCGAGAGATACGGGATAAGGCTAGGGAGATGATGATGATCCTAATCATCGTATTGTATTAATACTAGTTCGTATTTAAGTATAGCTGCTGCAACCTGTAACCAAAGTGTTTGAACGCAAATAAAAAAAAAACTATCTAAGACAACTCTCATTAAATAAACAAGAAACTCATAATTATAATACCTCTAACAATAGTTGCCGGTTTAATAGGAATAGCCCCATGCCACTTAATCCAACAACATCATTCGTCAATTGATGTTTGAGTCTCCTGATCTGAAAAAATAAATTAGTAATTACCTACAGATAATAGAAAATATTAATTTAAATCATGAAGTTTTGGTAATCTTTACCAGGAGGCAAACTGCTTGAAGTAACTTCAGGGCAGGGGTGTGGTGAGGGCGCGACGGCGGGGTAGTCAAGTCGACCACTATCAAAGACAGCGGCAGGGACTGCTTTTCTTTCAGGCAATTAAGGCACGTATTTATAAAGCGATCTCAAGATTGAGAGCAGTATTAAGTTTGGATTTGACAGGTCGTTTTGTACTGAAATGACATTTCTGATACAAACTCCAATTCGCTGTCACTCTTGAGAGCTGATTATAAATATGACCCTAAGTAATTCAATCCATAACTGGGGAAAATCTTTCTAAGTGATTAGGTAATGACACATATAATCAACTTTGTGTTCCCCCCCTAAGAATCGAACTAATGACCTCCAAATATTAAGCCCATGGTTCAGACCACTAGACCGCGGAGGCAGAAGTTAGCAGCCTATACCTCAAATTCCACAAAGCTACGATTCGTAGAGCATTGGGAGAGCACTAATTGAATGTATAATGTATAGCAAGGGCATCACTTCTAGAATGCACTTGATATCAGCTGCTACTAAATCCCTGGCTAAAACCCACGTCGTGACCACGTCATCATCTTCCTAGCCTTATTCCCGTATCTCTCGGGGTCGGCTACCTAATCTACATGATTTAACGAGGGTACGGGTTTTTACACAGAGCGACTGCCATCTGACCTCCGCAGCCCAGAAGGGAAACCAGACCCAATCCTAGATTAGCTTACACACAACCTTTGAATTTCTTCGTAGGTGTGTGCAGGTTTCCTCACAATGTTTTAATTCACCGTAAAAGCACCGAATAAACGTACATATGAAATTCAAAAACCGAAAAATTCATTGGATCAAATACGTGGTGGGATTCGAACCACGACCTCCTGCACAGAAGGCCGCGGCCCTATCCACTACACCATCCGGACTACTCCACCACATCATAAAGTAGAAATTAAGCAGATTGTACCTCAAAATTCCACGACGAACCAGGGCATCCGTAGAGCAACGGGAGAGCACTTCTAGAATGCACATTGACATCAGCGGCTGCTAATACCACGCTGCAAGCTCTGGGAAGCCACGTCGTGAAGTAGAAGTGAGCAGTCCATACCTCAATATTCCACGAAGAGCCTGGACATCCATAGAGCAACGGGAGAGCACTTTTAGAATGCACGTTCACATCAGCCGCTGCTAGGACCACGCTGCAAGCCCTGGCTAAAAGCCACGTCATAGAGTAGAAGTAGTACAGTCTGTTTATGAACGGACCGTCATCACTTTTGCTGTAAAAATAGAAAAACAATGTGCAGCAGCTGGTCCTGTTTCCCTTGTCTATATTTTATGGCTCGTATTTATAAAGCGATCTCAAGATTGAGAGCAATATTAAGTATGGATTTTACAGATCGTTTTGTACTGAACTGACATTTCTGATACGAACTCAAACTCGCTGTCACACTTGAGAGCTGACTGATTATCAATACGGGCCTAAGAGTTTCTTAGCCAACTTCGTCATATATAGCAGTAAAGTTCACTGCATGACACATGCCTCCCCCAAGTTATTCCGTTGAATGTTAATGATTTTAAAATACTCTCCTTGTTTTCGTAAATTGCAGTTTTTTTCGACTTACTTTATTCCATTGAACAGCTGCAAGCATATGAAGTAGAAGTTGTTCATATTGGACAACAGGACCAAAGTGCCGATCTTTTTGTCGACGATGCGAACGAGTGCAGCTTGGCGCACGTATGCTTCTCTCAAGCGACGCCATATTTGAACCTGCAGGTACAGTTCGGTGCCAAACTGCAAAAAAAAACTGTCAATTATTGAGAAAACCAACAGCTATATTATGATAAGATAACTTAATTTTGAAGTGAAACTTCTTTAGGCGCTTTGAGAGTAAAATTTCAAGGTCGCGTCACGGGCAAACGGGGACGATTTTGGATTGTACTAACTTACTAATTACTCTCTAGAATACACAAATACAAGAACAGAATATTCACAAATCTAACAAACTAAGGTAATACGTATCATCAAATATCAGATGTTTTGACCATTAGCTATATAAAAATTCAGCCAAATAACTATTTTGATTTCTCATGTTGAAGTATGACATTCAGATCATAGTTAATTTAATAACACACCAAGACACTATAAGAAGCTAATATTTCATGGTTCATTTACTTTTTTATAATTGAAGTCACAACTAGAAGAAAATATGATGCAATAATAAACTAATGAGAAAAATAAAAAATAATAGGCGCTTTTCCACTAGACGGCACGTCCACGGCAACGGCAACGGCACGGTATCGTCGACGATACCGTAGAAGAGACAATGTATGAAAATCAATCAAATTATATGACACGCTTTTCCACTTGACGGCACGGCACCGGCAAGGCATGTCATCGATTCCCATAGGTATTGTCACGTGATCGTTGCCGTGCCGTTGCCGTTGCCGTTGCCGTGGACGTGCCGTCTAGTGGAAAAGCGCCCAATTACTTTAGGAATATCCTTGTTCTTCTTCTCCGTCTGCACCACATCGCCCACATACGTGTTCAGTCTGTTATATCTGGATGTCAGTCCCATACTTATTAGTATGATGATCAAGTCTTGAAAGTTCCACAGTATTGTCGCTAGTTTACTCAGTATGAATATTGGAATGGCTAACCATAAATTGTATTCACCTGAAAGAAAAATACGTACGTAGATACGAGTTAGATAGTTATCATTTAAGAGCATTGCTCTTGTCGGTTGAGTAGGTATTATGAAGTAAACCCCAGGTATTCCTGTGTTTATAAGAAGGTAAAAAAATAATTTTTACTGGTACTATACGGTACACAAACACAATTCATAAATATATTTTCCTCACAAATTTTCCTTTTTACATTAGATGATACAATTTGATCCAAGAGAGAAAAAATGTGTTGAAAGTTCTGGCAAGAAATCTTCAAAGCCAATAATTCCGTGTACTATCTATAGGTACCTATTTAATGTAAGTAGTTATTTTACCATAAGAGTTCTTTAGTAGTTAGAAGTTAAAAAATTTGCTGAAAAAAATACTTATCGTGGGTAATCGAAGGTTATTTAAAAGCGATGGCTCTTATTATTAAAGATCCATATCGTTATACATTTTTTATAATTAAAAAATGATAAAAAAACTAAATAAAGAGATTTTCTTACGTTTTTGCAAGAGGAATCCATGAGACGCTAGGATGTAGCGATCGAAGTATTCTCCAGGAGGTATATCGAACCCAGTTGCCGACATCATACTTAAAATGTGTTCCACTGAAAAGGTGAACAGATAAATGTTACAATATTTTCCTTTTCCTTATTGTGTTGTTGTGCAGGGCTATGATGCGCACTGTAGACATTGATTTGTCTACATGTGTTGCATACTTCACTATGAATAATGCATGTCATCTTCCGTTGTGAAGTGCACAGTGCGCATCATGGGCCCGCTGTTTTACAAAACATTCAGGTCAGATACCTATAAATAACAAAAATAAAAAAAAAAATGGCACAATAGAGGACATTAAAATATGATACCGTTGACTGTTTTTATAAGATAGGGAAAAAGACTAGTCATCTGATGGTAATTAGTTACCATCAGGTGACCCATGGAGCTTGCTTCTAGGTAAATTCCCTAATAGAGTTACCTACTTACTTATTTTATGAGTTAAACACCCATTTAGTCTAACTCCATCGGGCAGAAAAGCCGCATACAATAATACGATCTTCATATTAATTGAATATTGGATCCTTGTCGAAGCTAAGGATCAATTCACACCGAGAAGCGACGTGACGCGACGCGGCGCGCATTGTCAAGAGCGTGATATAATAGTGAATTCTTTTTATTAAGCAGAAAGATAATTGTATAAATTTCGCTCAGTGCGGCATATCGAGACGCCGCGAAGAATTTTTGAATTATGTCAATGAAATGCAGCCTGGCCTGTCACTTCGAACGAGATGCATTTTCAAGATCGCATCGCTTCCCGGTGTGAACTGACCCTAATATTAATCTGGAATGCGCCATATGGCGTATATTAATGAGTGCCTATGTTGAGGATGATAATGATAAGTCACAAAGCTCTCATTTGCATGAACTAGATTGAACCCAAAACTAATAACAGCAAGATTGGATATTGCGCTATTCCTCTTCCCCGAATTGAATTTGGTTGTTTTGATGCATAACTTAGAATGACTAAAGCACGTAATACTATGCGAAACATCCTTAAACAACACCAAAGTTTGAGATGCTACTACGACACTGAAATAGCTTACAAAAGTGTTGGACGTCGTGATAAGATAATTATACTTAATCGTAAATTGGCGGCTTGAAAACTCTGACAGCTGGGTTGGCTACTAACCTGGCAAAAACCTTATCTAGCATTGGGTCTGGATTCCCTTCTGGGTAACGGAGGTCAACTGATGGCAGTCGCTCTGTGTTAATACCAGTACCCTCATTCAATACGCTAGTTTCTTAAACGTTTTGAATTTTTATAGCCACCCAGTCATCACGCCTATTCCTTAGATAAGGTAGCGGACCCCGAGAAATTCGGATAAAGACTAGGAAGATGACGATGATTCCTCTGCTAATAATCTTCAATGGTTTTTGTGACGCAAACTTTAAAAAAAATGTAATCCTATGTCTCAGATGACAACAGTTTTAGTAACAACAAAATAAGTAACTGACCGACAGCACAAACTGCAACTACACAGGTGACAACAATAACTCTACTCCGAATCCTCAAGTCAGGTGGGAAGTACATGCCAGCAGTCTCAGCTCTCTTCCAGACTTCAGCCACCTGTTTCCAGGAGGAAATCACCTTCCAAGACAGGATGAGGGAGAGCAAAGCATTGCCGTAGAAGATTGTGCCCGAGAGGCGGCCGATGATTCCTCCTGTTGAGAAAATTGCAGATTTATGATGAAGAGATTACTAAGTAACGACGAAAAAAAGCATGATTGAAATCAGTTCAGTTTTGATTACTCTCTTTATACCTGACTCATTTTCACAAAAAATATGACAGAAAAAACATTCCAGGGTACAAATTTTTATGCCTTTTCATTCAATTTCATTGTGAACTAGCTTGCGATTTGAACCTCGTTAAATGAGATTTTCCGTGAAAACGGAAAGTATAAAAGTATATATCCTATTCCTGAACTTAAACAACTTATAGATAAATAATTAGTATTGCCATCGATCAAGACGTTTTAGTCATCAAAAATCTCCCATTGCCAATTCTTTCAAGAAAATCAACAATGGTAATACTGCTTCTAGCAAAACTGAGATGAAAGCATGAAATGATGAAAAGGTTAGAATGCTTACGACCATCGGAGACGTTGGTTGCAATCCCAGCCAGCAGTCGGATCAGCTTCCAAATAGCACCAATCTCCAAAGCTGCTAACAGCCCAAACATGGACAAGGCTCCTAGGAATGCCAACTTTCCACCATACGATGGGATGCCGAACCAACGGGCCATTGTGAAGATGTAGACTATTGTTGGTAAAAATTCCTGGAAAACAAATATTATACAAATTAGTTATTTTATGTTGACTTAGGCTTGAAGTTTAGCTTATTATATTGTATTACGCAGAATAAATATTTATGGACAACTTGGATCAATAATTTATGTAAGTAAACAAACCTTATTAAATATAAATGAACAAAACATTGTGAAACCTTATGAACAAAACAAATTTCATTCTTTCAATTTTAGAGATGAGGTTAACCACTTTAATTTTGTTTTAAATTAAAACTAAACCCTGCCTCCCTTTACAATGAATTACTAAAATTCATTTAAAAAAAGGCACACTTACATCAACTTTTTGTTCGTATCCAGTCTGCACAATCGATTCCACTTTCATATCTGTGACTGATATCTCCAGTTCATGTATCTAGATCACGAAACCCTTTTTTTTAATTTTATATTTGTGTCATAAACGCCCACCACGTAGGCCAAAGTACTTAGAAATATAATACTTACAGCTATATTTACTTAGCCTAAGTGGTAATATTTTGTCGATAAGTGACTATTATTGACAGCAAAAGTTGATTCTATTTGCTCATTCAAATTGGCCCAAATTATCGTGTGGGTGGGTAAATTTTATTATGAAAATTGTTGCTGATGGTAGTAAAATTTCTGTTAAACCTGTAATTTTATCACACCACTCGTAAAACGCTGATTAGACTTTTATGATTGCTTGTTTTTATACTACGTAGCTGAGAGGTGTTAGCTATCATAACTAAACATAGTAATATTATTACAGAGATAATTTGTAAGTTGATAACTCACGAATCAAACTTTAAATTGTGAAGTTTAATTTACTGTCTCTTAGATATATTTATTTATAAGTACTAGGCTCCTGAATATTTTGATTGTCGAATTTTCTGCCTGAACCCCAAATAGCATGGTTTAATTGATAATCGTTGATTTTTCGATGTGACATCACAATTTACAGTTTGACACCAAGAAATGGGACAATTCTTTCCAAAAACTCACTTTGCACTATTAATTCAATCAGTTGCTAACACTGAACTACTATTATACTAGCGTATATGGAACAGCCATCACGAACATTACGACATGTTCCCAAAATTCAATAAGGCGTCCGCACGAATGAAATGAAATGAAATGAAATGAAATGAAATGAAATGAAATGAAATGAAATGAAATGAAATGAAATGAAATGAAATGAAATGAAATGAAATGAAATGATTTATTGTGCGATGAATTTGGGTTACAATAGCAGTTACAATTGCTTATAATAAATTATGTTTCACCAAACTCTACCTTTACAGGTATACACACATAAGTTCTTGATTATTATTATTTACCTAATAAGTATTACAACTCTTTATTTTAATTTAAAATCCATATATTCTTTGACGCTATAAAAACAATTTTCCGATAATAAACTTATTGTTAGTTTTTTAAACTTCGTTATCGGTTCTTATTACGTCCTTATTACGTTCTAATTACGTCCGTATTTAATTTTAAAGGGTTTATATTGACGTAATTACTTATGATAACTTATTATTTTTATATTAATACCTAGTTCGGCATGTTTCTAATTTTTTAACTCTTTTTTAATTAAAAATCGAGTCAGACCACTAGTATGAATATGAGTGCATGCACACATATTAAATGGGACATAAAGTGCTTGGATGATGTCTGCTCCATCTCAGTGGTTGCTAATTGATTTAATCACCTACTTAATGTTCATTTGTCCACGACCTTTTGAATCAATGCTTACTTTACTTAAGTACTTATCTGTATTCCGCACTTCAATAACTCTGTTAGTTTGACACCAATTCACATATAATTTGGTATTGCGATATAATATTACCAAACGTTCTTCTTAAAGGTTACCAAAGCTCGTATTTATAAAGCGCTCTCAAGATTGAGAGCAATATTGAGTATGGATTTGACAGATAGTTTTGTACTAAAATGACATTTCTGATACGAACTCAAACTCGCTGTCACTCTTGAGAGCTGATTATAAATACGGGCCTAAGGGAAGTAAGTGGGTAAAGGTTTTTAAGGGTACTCCGTGAACAGATTTTCATACATAAGCTCTACACTGATTCCTCTGTCAAATTGCAACAAATTACGACAATTTTGGGAAAATAAGCTAATGACGATAAGATCTAGGACGATAGGATCTCTATAATAGTAGTCTCCTATTACCTTATTTCTCAAAACTTTTCATAATCACTTTTTAAAAATAAATGACCACCGCAATGTTTATATGGGAATGTTGCGGAGGTCATAATTATATTGATCATTGCTGCCTATTTCATTCTGATTTACATACAAGATAACTTACAACTCATTTTCTACTTCCCGTAGTATTAATTAAGGTATGTAAACTTTGCCATCTTGCCATTAATTTGGGATTGAATGATTTATTATGATTATGATTAATGGGAATTTGAGGGTATACTTTGTGAGATGTGACTGTTGCTTCAATCTTATTAATAAGACATCCAAGAGAATGTTTTGCTCCGACTATACAACTAAGACCAGTATTTATAATCAGCTCTCAAGAGTGACAGCGAGTTTGAGTTCGTATCAGAAATGTCATTTCAGTACAAAACGACCTGTCAAATCCATACTTAATATTGCTCTCAATCTTGACATCGCTTTATAAATACGAGCCTTAATATATTTAATTTAATATTGGAACAGAAACAAATTGTACCTACCTACTTCTTCAAATTTGATAGTAGCTAGTTGTAGATATTACGTTTTAAGAAAATATCTTAAAATTGTACCTACAACGTATAATATACAATTTTAAGATATTTTATTTTAAGATATTTTCTTAAAACGTAAATAATATATTGACATCAGTGAATATTATTCAATGATGTTAATATATTTTTTTAAATTTTACTTTGCCATATAAGTGCTAGTTAAAATTAATAATATTACAAAATCACACTTGTATAACGTTACAATCACGTTTGTATTGCGGTGATAAATGTTAGTTTTATTGGCTATTTCAGATAACATGTAATGTTTCACTTGTTTTTGATTTATTTGATTCTTGCAGGTACCTACCGATTTATTTTATAAAAAATACTATGCTCCTACATCGTCTACATCATCAATTAAATTTTGAAAACAAAATTTAGACCAATTATATAATTAATGTAATAGTCCTCCCACCGATTTTTTGGTGATGGCGGCCAATCTCCCAGAGAAAGGCCAACTGCGCAGGACTAGTTTTTAGTGCCCAAGTGTTCGCGCTACACACGCTCTATTACTTCAATCTCTTATTCTGATGGGACAGATTGACTGACACGACCAGAGAGAAATCAGGCGCATGGATCATCTTACTTTTCGTACAATCAGGTGATCAGCCTGCAATGCACTAACCAAACTAGAAACAACAACACAAAGTCATTGTCCCCCACCGGGAATCGAACCCAGGACCTCCGGGTCGAGAGCCCATGGCTCAGACCGCTAGACCACGGAGGCAGTTATATTATTACCACCTGAATGGATGGGTGTAGTATTCGAAATTTAAACTAATTCAGTTTTTTTTTTTTACTCGTACTACACTGATCAGTTAGTCTTGGATTGACCGTGGCAAGGTGGCCAAGCCTCGTCACCACCTCCCCCCCCCAAAGCCGACGGTTATGGCGAGAAGACCCGCTACTAAGAAGACCCGCTACTGATCAGTTTTTCAGGGTATAATTTATTGAAGGATATTGAAAAAAAGGTAAACAGGTAATCCACACTTCCATTTTTTTTATCTTCAGCCTCAGAATGCAGCGAAAAGAAAAAGCTCAAAGGTTTATACACGGCAAAGCATAAACTCCGTTTTGACGACTCTTGCGACTCCGTCTGCATAGACCTGCCGAAGAACGATGCAGAGCCCGTGTGTATGATGTTCAGCAAATACAAGAAGTACTACCAGTTCTTCATAAATGAGTGTCATGCAAGGCGCGCTATTTGTAAAGAAAATTTGAGTAAGACAAAATTTATTTTATATGTAAAGGCGGCCACACATAAAGACGTTACGACATATTTGTGACGAACACGTTACATCAACCTTGAACGTGAACATCCACTTCACGATGACAAAACGTTGGACGTCACGACGTCGTCACGTCTTTATGTGTGGCCGCACTAACTTGTAATTACTCTTGCAGAAAAAAGAGTCCCCTAGAAAATATTTTATAAGCATATTGCATTTCAACTTTTTTTATAGTTGACTTTCCTTCTTTCTTTAGTTGAATTTCCTGGTAAAAATTGTTCTGATTGGTTGAGTTCATGGGAATTTGTCCCTTACAGCCTGTACTTTTGTTGCAGTACTCCATTTAGTTCACAAGTCCAGATGTATTAACAGCAACCAGTACTACATGCCAGTGAATTAATTTCCTACAATCAACCACCAAAATGTGAAAATTAAAATTAATATTAAATAGGAGCATAGTTTTTCTTATTTCACTTAATAATAGCTCCATAGTCTAGCGGTCTTAGCCATGGGCTCACGGTCCCGGGTTCGATTCTCGGCGGGGGACAATGACTTTGTGTTGTTGTTTCTAGTTTGGTTAGGACATTGCAGGCTGATCACCAGATTGTCCGAAAAGAAAGATGATCCATGCTGTCGGATGGGCGTGTAAATAGTCGGTCCTACGCCTGATTTCTTTCTGATCGTGTCAGTCAGTCTGTCCCATCAAAATCTGGGCCTTACACAGTTTACGTACATTTGAAATGAGTTTCTCTTTACACGCTCCAAAAACGATGGAATTACTTTATTTATGTTGAACCCTTCAAAAAGGGTCACGGTTCAGTTAAAATAAATTGTTTAAATCCCTTTATGAATATAGAGATTACTGATTAGATTTCTTGTGTAGAAAATATACCGGGTGTAAGGGACAGCTTCCCGCTTACTGATAGGGGTTGCTCAGTCAATGAAACTTTCACAAGGAAATTCTTTCAGAAAACGAAAAAAAAATTGCTTTTCCATACAAATTGTCTGATTGAGGTGGTCATTTTGTATGGGAAAGTAAAAAAAAACCTGAAAATAATTCCTGGCGTAAGTTGTTCAGTTTCGTTGACTGAGCAACCCCTATCAGATTGCAGGAAGCTGTTACTTACACCCCGGTTACCTACCTAGGTACATAAAAAAAAAACTTATCTAACTTATCTAAAATTTATTTGAAAAAAAAATCAAATTATTTTATGGTATTAATATTTCATGTAAATATGGACTAATTGCTCGTATCGCTTGACTTATTCGAGAACTGAAGTAATACTAGCTCGTAGGTGAAGACTGTTCCTATCATCTGAAAAAAAAATGGAAATTAAGAAAACTTGTGAGAAGCCAGACGAGTTAAATGTTATCAAAGACTATGTTACTGCTATCATATAAGAGTATGATATTCTTGAGTGTAACAGAATTTAGAAATTAATTTTAAATATCCTTTAAGACTTAAATATTATATTTTAAGTATCACCATACTTCTATGCTGGACTGAGAGCGATAGAAAAACAAAGAATATTCCAGCTGCCCTTTCTCCCGCGCATGCTGCAGAACTCAGCAATAGGGATTAAAGGGATAGTGATATTTAATTTACTTTTAAACAAGATTGAATTAAGTGCTTTTTCTTGATTCTAGCTTGATTTATCTTTCTCCGAAATTTATGTTTCTAAATCGTATTTTTTTTTCATAGAAATCATTATACATATTTAAAATCCTAAAAAAATATTATAGTACACGTTTGATCTAGTAACTTTTATGGATTAAAACACAATATTAACATTTGACTCGATAAAAAAAAAAACAGAAGTCACATCGATTTTGAGAGTATTTTAAGTTTTATGAGACTTGAAAATTTAACAGTTCATTTACTGATCAGGTTTGACAGGAATATTAACGGATAGATTTATAATTTGGCACTTAATTTTTCTATATAAAATGAAAACTTAAAAGCGAGCGAAAGTGTGGTTATTTTCTGTACTACTTATACGTAAAGAAAAAGACAGAGACGGGGAGCATTGGAAGAAGTAAGTGAATAGAAAAATACATACTGTTAGTATCATGTTCCGAGTAACGTAAAAGAAATGTAGTCCACTGAGTGCGATCGTATTTGCTTGTATCTGCTCTACAAAACGTCGTACCTGAAAAAAAAAATAGTAAGAATTATGTACGAGTATGTATCTCTCAGTAAAATATGCTGTCGCACATTCATGAGGATGATGGTGAGGATGAATACGAGGATGAAAATGAAGATGAAGACGAGGATGAGGATGAGGACGAGGACGAGGACGAGGATGAGGATGAGGATGAGGACGAGGATGAGGATAAGAATGAGCATAAGATAAAAGAAGAAGATGGAAATGAAAAATGAAAAGGACAATGGGTAAAAGTGGTCCAAGATGCTGCACTGATAATACTTGTAGGAAATTAAAGTAAATACTTGACATTATATCATGATTCGGGTCAAGTATTATCAAAATCCGTCCCGGTTTTTTTATGGTCACCTCATCATGGTCATTTTCATCGGGACGGATTTTGATAATACTTGTCCCGAATCATATGCCAAGTATTTACTTTTATTTCCTACAAGTCTTATCAGTCTAGCGTCTGGGACCAAGTTCCATACATTTTTGCCCATTGTCCTTTAGCTGGGTATATTATATTACCTCAGCAGTGTAGCAACAAGCCGGTACTTCATACAAAGTATTGAGCGGCGCGCGCGCAGAGGAGTGCACCCGAGTGGCAATCAGAGCAGTAAAAACCGTCCGCCCAATCAAAAACACAATCGAGAAGTTGAAGTATAGCGATCTGTCTACGCTTTCTAGAGTTCTGAAAAAAAGGGCAAAGACATGCATAGGTAATAATTATGCATATCTAAGTGGGAGGAATACAAAGTCTCGTCCTCTGGGTCCCCAAAGCTCGTATTTATAAAGCGATCTCAAGATTGCAAGAGAGCAATATTGAGTGCGGATTTAACAGGTAATTTTGTACTGGAATGACATTTCTGATACGAACTCAAACTCGCTGTCACTCTTGAGAGCTGATTATAAATACGGGCCCAAGTATCTCTCTTCATTTCTATCGTTCCTCGCGTCCCTCTCGTCTTAAGCATCTCTTGCTTTTCTCTTGACCCTTGGGTTCCTTGGGTGTTCGAATTTAAAGAAATAAAAATTAAAACATAAATCAATCATACATAACATTAGAATTATAACTAGCAAGAAATATTTAACAAGATGTTACTTTAAAACTCAACTTTGAAATAACCAAAATAATAGCTATTTGACATGGTAAATAGCATCAAATATTTTGGTTTCATAATTTGTGAACAAAGAAACAAAAATATTTTGTTAATAAATTTGAAGAAATTTTCTTATATTTTATTGCGGCAATTAAGAACAAACAAAAGCAAGGTTATGTGAAATATTTGTTATTGTTAGCCCCTAAATTAAGTCCATCAAAAACACAATAGTGCTTTCTGTTCTATAATTTCTTATTATTTTTGGCAAAGCTCGGAATAGCTTGTCTTTAATTTGTACCGAAATATTTTACAAATAAATGTAGATACAGAAGATAAAATAATAATTTCTACAATATCATCAATTTAGACTTAAAATGTATGAATCGATTTCAAGATTGAGAGCAGTATTAAGTACAGATTTGACAGGATTTGACACAAACTCAAACTCGATAATACGCACCTTAATGTTTTACTGCTGTTTTCAAAAGGACCTTGAACTTGGGAAACAAATCAAACGCAACAAAGATTTTATTAACTTACGCTTGAAGTTTTTCATCATCGCAATTGTCGCCAGTAGCATGCGCCAAATCTTTCCTAGAAAAAAAAAATACAGTAAATAAAAAAACAGGCAATACAAAACAAACAATCTTTAATAAATTACATCTTCCATTATAAAAAAAAAATCACCATCTCGTAGTTCGAACGTAGGATGGCCATTTTGATAACAATGGCTGGATAGTTTCATGGACTGTTTCACCACAATTTAAAAAATAAAATCTTTAAATCAGACAAATCTTCATCACAAATCATACGTTTAAAAAATAAATCAGATTTTTGTTTTAAACTTTCGCGCTTTGTACACATTATTGTATTAGAACGGGTCTGAGCGCGGTTGGTTAAACTTGGTATTTAGAGATAAATACCTTTGCCCGACGTTTCGATCGCGCTGCTGCAATCAAGTTTAACCAACCGCGCTCAGACCCGTTCTAATACAATAATAAATCAGATTATTATGAAATCAAATTATTATGATGTCATTATTTTAATATACTACGCATTTCCTAAAATGAAATAAAAACGTACTGACCGAAGGATCTTGAAAAGCTGTACGCAAATCATGATCATATTGATACCGAAGGAGAAGACGATGAAAGGGCTGATGCAGTTATCAATGATCTTGACTAGATTAGTCAGCTTCGTGTAGTGGACCCTCAGAACATTCCAGATGTTTGGGGACTAAAATAGAAAAAATACATCATACTCGTACCATCAAATTCCAATGCCTGACAATATTTAAGATAAGATCGAATTAGAGAGGTTAGGTTAGTATTTTTGAAGCAATCGCATGATTGACAGCTATTTAATTATGGATTTGCCAGGCCGTTTTGTACTAAAATGAATTTTCCGATACGAAATCAAACTTGCTGTCAGTCTTAATAAGAGCTGTATGATTTTTTCATTCATTTAGATCAATTGACAAGACGTTTTGTATCGAAATAACATTTATTCTGATATGCATTCCAACTAGCTTCAGTCTCAAAAGATTCTGATTTATTTATTTTATTTATCGTATGGCATTATTTGCTGCGAGGTCCAGAAGACAGGTGCAGCAGTCGGTTTTTGTTGCATCTTTGGCACCACCCGGGGTCACGTGTACGGACGTGGAGCAACATCGACCAGTAACGACAACTATTAGAAACAGTGACCGGGACCGATGGCTTAACGTGCCCTCCGAAGCACGGATTTATTAAAAAGGGCCTTACTGAGATAATGCTTTATTTTAAATAAACACAAACCTTGTTCCTATACAGGTTAATTAGGTTGTTTAATTCTTCGAAATAAGCAGATAAATACAAGCTTATTACAATTATTAACACATCTGAGAAGTTTGACACCATTATGATTTGGACGAGAATAACCTGAAATACAAAGTAGCTATTTTATATAAAATGAAACATTTCTTAAAAAAATACACAAATGAAAGTGATAGAAAAACAAAGAATGTGCCAGCTGTTTCTCCTCTCCTTAACTTTGGCGATGGATTGACAACCTTTTATTAAAAAAATACCCTGAAAATTCGACAGAAGTAGCGGAACTTCCTTTGTTTAGATCGTTGCAGCTCTACATACCCCATTAGGGTTAAAAGAGTGATTGCATGGATGCAAGTAGTCACACGTCTGCCAAACTTTCGTTACAGAACATCCCTCATTGCTGATAGGTATGCCGATGTCGTGGCCATATCGTAGAATCGTCCATATCATGAAATGCTCGACAATTTCATGAAGTGGTCGCATTTCATGAAATGTTTCACCATCCATTGGTCATATCATGATGTGCCTTGGCCAAATCAATGATAAGAAATCGTTTGTCGATATGGTCAACTAAACGCGTGGCTACTTCATCAAATGGTCAACATTATGTTGATCATATCGTAAAATGGTTTTATCAATTACCGATAGAGGCGCTGGAAGCGCTTTGTTTATAAGTCAACATGGCGGCCATTGACAACAATATTTTTTCTCGCAATGAAAAAGGAAACAATATATCATTAAAAAACGAAGAAAGTGATTATATTATGATGAAAAAGTACTCGAGTATTATGCAAGTCACTCAAATACCGAGCAAAATGTAAAATACCGCAGAGTTTGGAATTTTTACGATATGGCCAATCATGGATGACAAAATCGTCAAAATGTTCACTATTTAATGATCTGGTCAAATTTAGCTACCCACATCATGAAATGCGACCATTTCATGAAATTTTCGAAGATTTCATGAAACGGGCAATTTTACGATATGGCCACGACACCGATATAACTACGACCGAAGGTTTCACCACCTTTCGGCAGATATGTTGCTGCCCTGCCCCCGTAGCATGCAGCCGCGATAATACCACGATAGCCGTTTTATCACACATTATATCACATCTATCTGTCAAATTGTATGGGAGTTTGACAGAAATGCGATATATTCGTTATCGCGCGGTGGCATGCTACAGGGGCTGAAGTAGTGCATTTACTATGTAACGGATTCTTTTTATTGAAAAAATATTTTTATTTTCAACCTGGGTGAGCAGAAAGCCATAAACAGTGAAAGGTATCCTCTGAGCTGCAGACGGCAACGTATAAATGTAGTATGATTCCATTCGTGAATTTCCAAGAGGACATGCTTCTGTTAATCGTGAATAGAACTTGACACTCAGGATGTATTCTACTGAAAAACAAAACACTAGTTATAAAAAATAAGAGAAAATTATTCAATTTCACGATTAAGTTTTGGCCGTGGTTTTAATAGTACCTAAACCCTACATAGCCAGGTTTGAAAATGTGTATACTAGGCCCGTATTTATAATCAGCTCTCAAGAGTGACAGCGAGTTTGAGTTCGTATCAGAAATGCCATTTCAGTACAAAACGACCTGTCAAATCCATGTTTAATATTGCTCTCAATCTTGAGATCGCTTTATAAATACGAGCCTTAGTGTACTAGTATGCAATAGAGCACTGTCAAGGTTACATACACAAACACAAATCGCAAATGCATGGCGGTATACCTAACAACAATCACGATCAATACTTCCTCGTGAAAGAGAATATTTGAATTTTATCATCATTTGCTTGCCCTTATCCCATTTATTCGGGGTCGGCGCAGTACGTTTTCTTCTTCCATTCATCCCTGCCAGCTGTAAATCAACATTCACACCCAATCTTAATATCAAAAAGAATACCTTACCTACAGCACGCTTTTTAAATCGCCATGACAAATTTAACTGCATTCAAAATAATATGCTTGCTAAATAATAAGCATTTATCATTGTTTTCGATTGTGTACTTACATATTGCACACGAGAATATCAATGCAGCAGCGACGTGGCCAGTCAGGCTGATATTCTTCTGATTGAACTTTGGCAAGCTGTTCTCAATAAGCGTGACCTCCTGCACAGTATTTGGCCAGCATCTTGCCAATCTCAGGATGATAAAGAAACATACCGGGCCTGATGCGTTTGTTATGAACTTTTCTGCAATAGTAGATAATGATTGACTAGAAGAAGAATTGTTTAACTAAAAAGATTATGAATTATGTTTACCAGCTGGCTGGCACTATTTAAGTATGTTATACTTTGTGTCGTAATTTCTTGATGGAACTCCATGTTAATTTAAAATAAAGCACTCATTTCACTAGTTCCACTGAATATATAATTTATTTTGCGACCGGTTTCGTCACTTCATCATCAGGCAGTATTTTAAAACTTTTTTACATTATTTTTATTGGAACTATTTAATTTTATTCCAAGAATATGAAATGGATGATAAAGCGAAGGTCGGTCTTCCGGTAGGTGGACCAACGATCTGGTGAATCTCGTTGGAAACCACTGCATACCGATACCTGGAACAGTTTCATATCCTGTCTTTCTTCTGAGACACCGACGACTTACGGAATATCCTAGGAGAAGCACCCGACTCGCTCATACTGATGAGAGTTAAAGTCGCCAGCGAGGATGTCCCAGCAAACCCCAGAAGAATAACCAGAGTATAAGGAGACTTTATCGAGAACCTAGAAATGTACAATTTTTAAATACCTATCAAATGAACTCGTAACTATATAAGACAGTGTTTATTTTAATTTAATAGAAACAGATAATTCAAACAAGTGACCAACCAGCCTATTGCTGATCAGCACCCATGGTATAGGAAATTTATAGCCTTGACCTAAAATTTAGCGTATTTAAGTTAAACAATAATCAGAAAAAAGACAGCAAAATTCCCAGGTATCACAAAATCTCCTTCTTCGATGTCATATGGCATATTGATATCGGGGAAGCTCTGAAATCGGCCGTTTATTTTGGAAATTTTTAGTTTATAAAATTTTTTAGACTTACCTGAGTTTGCAAGGTGATTTCGATAACAAACCAGATACAGGAAATACGCCAACACATTTTGCCAATATCAAAACAGGCTTGGTTATCGAATGGATAGTAATTTGATGAGTAAGGAAATTATTGACTTTCTTCATTATCTCCACTTGAAACTGGACACACAAATTTCGATTAAAATTTGACATCAGTGGAGATAAAATAATAAAACAAAATAAATTTTAAAATTCTACATTTCGCAAATTGCAAATTAAATCAAACATGAGTGCGCACACATGTATCAACTTGTATTGAATTAATAATCAAAATATAAATAAAACATTTGAATTAGGTACTCGTATTAAAAGAGCCTCTCATTGGAATAAATCTATCTTATTTAAAAAAAAAAAAAAACAATATAATTATGAATTATTATTTTATCGTTTACAAAACATGTGGCTCATAGAAATTTAAGTTATATTGATTGCATTGCATTTCCTGAGTATGTAAAGGACATCCATCATCAAAATGATATTCAATGTATCACAAAAGTTTTTTTTCACTCATTTGTCAAAAATTGAGTTTCTTTATTTGACGAAATATAATTTGTTTGAGACCTTGAAATAATCTAGCAAACTGTAAAATGATAATAGAAAAACACATAAAATTACTTGTGTTTTGTTGTTAAATAAGTAACAAACTTACGTACAGTATGTTGTATATTCTTTTGTATTCTTAATCCTTATGATTTATGAAAATAAAAGAATTTACGGCGAACTGCATTGATTTAACGTTACGTTTCAAATAATTTTGCGACAGACTACACTACAAACATTTCACATCTGTTTTCACTCGGCCAACCTTAGCTCGTATTCATAAAGCGATCTCAAGAGTGAGAGCAATATTAAGTATGGATGTGACAGGTCGTGTTATACTGAAATAATATTTCTGATACGAACTCAAACTTGCTGTCACTCTTGAGAGCTGATTATAAATAGGGGCCTAAGAATCGTTAGCATTTCCGCAAAAAGTTCGCAGCTAGCAATTACTATTTACTGTTGCAGTCATATTTAAGTACCTCATATAAAAATAAAAGCTGTGTTTTACTTCTTTATAACGACTCGAACACTACTCGATACGAGAAAAAAGTGCTCAGTTTGCAATCAACTAATGTAACTTATAAATTAAATTTAATTTAACAATTTATTGTACACATCAAATACACAGAACAATTACATAAGGAATAATGACACAACAGGTACTGCTTATTTGTAAAATGAAATGTCTTACAGCAGACCTAATGGGCGCTTTTCCACTAGACGGCACGTCAACGGCAACGGCGACGGCAAGGTACCGTCGACGATATCGTAGGTGAGATAATGTATGAAAATAAATGAAATTATATGACACGCTTTTCCACTTGCCGGCACGGCACCGTCACGGTATGTCATCGATTCCCATAGATATTGTCACGTGATCGTCGCCGTGCCGTCGCCGTTGCCGTTGACGTGTCGTCTAGGTGGAAAAGCGCCCAATCAGTGAGATTACGTAAAACATAATAAATCTTGTAATTGAACTACAAATTGACAAATAATTGTCTACGAATTTACGAACCAAAGTGGAAGCGAATTAAGCTTGAATTGATTACCCATGTGATTGATTTCACACCTATCCTACCATAGGTAATAATGTAAACGTGGAACTGGATTAATCTTATTTAATACCTTGTGTTAGCAACAGATTCTAAGGCCTGTATTGATAATCAGCACTCAAGAGTGACAGCGAGTTTAAGTTCGTATCAGAAATGTCATTTCAGTACAAAACGATCTGTCAAATCCATACTTAATATTGCTCTCAAACTTGAGATCGCTTTATAAATACGAGTCTAAAATTGCCATAGTATCTAGGTTAAAGAATGTCGAAAAATATTAATTAATTCATATTTAATTTCACCATTGAGTTTTATTCATGGTTAGAATAGGATACAGACAAGTGCATCTATATTGTGTTTAGGTAGGTACTAACTTACCTTGTAAATAGTGTGGCAGGGGCTATGCACACTAACAAAAAATATGAATGTGCATGACAGTAAGCTCAAATCTTGGCTCAACAACCAAAGTAAAAACTTGATCGTGAAAAAGAATAACTTCGTTGTTTCTTTCACTGTAGGCATAAAATTATATTCTTCAGCCTGTAGAAAATAAGGAACTGCTTTTTGTATGTAATATACGGGTTTTTACTATCGCTTCTCAAATAAACTAACACGTGGAGCAGATAGCATTATCATTGGATCAACAAATATCAAATGAGCAAGTACAGTTAACAACGCCTTTAGGGTAACAGGGCTGCTTCAAAGCAATGGAGTTTTTTAGGTTGTTTATTTACATATTTTGATAAAATTTTATGTAATTAACCTGCAGAACTATACGAAATTTCATGAAAAAGCATACACAATTACCCGAGAAAACTTCATCGGTTTAGAGCGGCCCTGTTACCCTAAAGGTGTTGCTGACTGTACGTTTTGATTGACAATGATGAATGAAACTTTTGTTTCCTATTTGTCAAGTTAAGTTTCTATTCATTACCTACAGTGACACTCAAAGCTGGGTCCACATTTTATATTTTATGTCCATCATACTTTAATCTTACTTTAAAATAATTACCTAAGGTACAGCGTGTAGAACACCTACTTATAAGAGACTTAATTATGCGTGATAAATTATAATAATAGTTATTACTATACTTAGCTGCATAATTACATCGTAATTACTTACTTTTGAAAGCATCTGGATAAGTTGTAACCACCCATCGAAGTAGTCCACTCATCGAAAATTCAATCTTAAATTTCAGGGTTTAAGCACAAAAAAATTCTGGGCGCCAGCCGCACTCATAAGTAACCTAAGTGTGCATTTTAGTTTGGCAAACTTTCTCAAACTTCTTTAAAAAGTCTGCTGGTAAAGACCAATGACAGGGTTTTTTCGTTCAAAAGCCAGTAGTTTATTCATTTGTCATTACCATCGCTTACGTATAAAAAATAAAAGTAGGTACTCATTATTTACTCTGGAATCACGTGCAGTGGATTGACAATCCAAACATGCATTTAAAAATGACTGTGTACTAAGCGACAAAATAGAAAATTTATCGTAATTACATTCATGTACCCATGCAACCCTGTTGATTTATGATGCTAGAACAGTTTCAGTACATTGCATTTTAGCAACCTATCACTCGCTCCTTCAACTACCGCCGCCGTGGTCTAGTCATTGGCTCCCGATCCGGAGGTCCTGGTTTCGATTCCCAGGAGAGAACACGCTAAGTTGATATTTGTAAATTTTTCACTTTGTGAGATTTTTCCTAGTTTGGTTAGGACTTTGCAGTCTGAATCATCTTATTGTCCGAATCAATAATATAATAATTTACACTAAGCATATGTGCTACATTATGGATCACCTATAACAAAAATGGAGAATTAGTTTCAATTTTCGCCAAACGTAAAATATGCATGAAAATGTTTGTATTTTAGGCAAAATTAATGAAACGCACGTTTACATAAGATAAAATTAAAAAGAATCAAATAGTGGTTAAATATTTATATCATGTCTGGGTACGTTTGACCTCAATTATGGATGCAGATTGTGGGTCCAAACAAACTTTGGGGGCTGATTCTGCTGACTGTATATAAAAAAAAAAACTCTTTGAAAGTCAACTAATGCGCTGTATTCATTACAACGAGTAAAGGATAGAATTTATTTACAAATTACCTAACTAAGTAACTAGCAGAGTATTTTCAAAGTAACTTTCTAGATTCTTTCTACAAAATTTATTTTGAAGATTCGAACCACGACTTCCTGCACAGAAGGTCGCGGCCCTATCCACTACACCATCCGAGCTCTGGACATTTATATCAATGAATCAGAATTTTTGGTTTTCATTATAAAAATCAGATTTTTTCGAGCCTTGAAAATTAAGCAAAATTCTAATTACACAGAATCTTAGAATCAGTTCTTATTCCCCTTCTTCTGTAATCTTCAGGGGTCGTAGAATCAGACACTTAAAGTCCATCTAATTACCTGCCTTCCCTATCTAATCAGGAGACGGATTGAGGAAGGATGTTTTTGTTTTCTCGGAATGCTCAGCCTAATTTGTAGGAAGATTTTTTAATTCGAAAAGTTTTTGAAGAACAGATTCAAGTAATAATAAAAAATGCGATAATTTAAAAACAAAATGTTGAATAGTGGCTCTCCAAAGAAAAGAATACAAATTGTGCGAGAAAATTATTTGGTGGTGTTTTTAGGACTTTATTTTATGCGTGTTAGGTCGTATTGTCTATTTCTGATTTTTTTTCCGGACTATTTTACGGAAAGTTTTTACAATAGCATTGTCTTGAAGCCTGTGAGATTTGACAGTATCCGTGATATAAGGCTGTTTTAGATGAACTAACTAAAAAAGAATCTATGAGTTTGCATTGGATTACACATCTGTAATCATCATCAACGACCACGTTATTTAACTTGAAACTCTTACAACCATTGTCAAACTTACAAGCAATCTCATCATATTCTACTTACCATTCGACATCAAATTCACACAATTTCCATTGTCGAACTTTGCATACTCAAGTGTAAGCATGTAATCACGTGGCCTTGAAAAGTTCTTAAGAGTCTTCATCCGCAATACTAGCGCCACTTATAGAAATTCATCACTTAACAAAAAATATAACACGCAAAATACGCAATTACATATAAAACTGTAATGTTTACAATAATAATTTAACTTTGTTTTTACACCCGTCAAGAAATTTCCCGAATAAATATTTAGAAATAGCACCTAAAATGACGAACAAATGCAGTTACAACCGAAAATGCTTGTGAAAACATCAGCGTAAATATTGATAGTAACTGCAGATTTTGCTTAATTATGTTCGAGTGTCGGTCTTTTTAGCAAACATGAGTTCTCTATTAATAAAAATAATCACTGGTACTAGGAAAGTGTAACATTATTTTTCATTAATAAAATGTACTTTTAAAGTATTTTTTTTATTACACAATGCGAATATGGAAGAGGCCTATCTTACACCAGCTGATGTCGAAGACAATGGGCAAAGTGGAGGTAGAAACACAGAACACAGGACACAGTATTAGTCCGGGAAAACGCTAAGCAGAAGAAAATGGAGAAGAAGAGGTGCTAATTCAGGACGCACTATTACTAATTCTAATTCTTAAATTTGACATAAGAACAGGATAGCAAACAAACACATGACTTTGACATTCCTAATCTGACGTACGGCGCTTTAAATAAGGAATGACCATAGAGCGTGCTCACTAATTTTACGTAATTTAAGCAATGTCAAATTTAAGAAAGTGACAACGCTACTAAGAATTAGAATTAGTAATAGTGCGTCCTGAATTAGCACCAATAATGTCGCGCTAGTTTTGCTAATGAATTCTCGTGAATGAATCTACCAAACAGAGACGTTTCAATGGCAGTTCTAAGAACTTCACGCATGCACAAATTCGTTACGTACGAGTACGTGATTCAATAGACTTGATTACTGAGCAAGCACGCTCCAAATTTGTTTGCTAAGGCTCGTATTTATAAAACGATCTTAAGATTGAGAGCAATATTAAGTGCGGATTTGACAGGTCATTTTGTACTGGAATGACATTTCTGATACGAGCTCAAACTCGATGTCACTCTTGAGAGCTGATTATAAATACGAGCCTAAGAATGTGTAATAATAATAATAAAAAATAAGGACGCCACTGACTGTCAAACTGAAGGGATGATCCTAATTCTTTTACTTGGTTCATTTTTACCGTATTTAGGACTTATACGGGGTGTAAGGGACAGCGTCCCGCAAACTTATAGGGGTTGCTCAGTCAACGAAACTGAACAACTACCACCAGGATTTTTTTTCAGGAAATGAAAAAAAAAATTTGCTTTTTCATACAAAACGACCAGCTCGATCAGACAATTTGTATGGAAAAGCAAATTTCTTTTTTCATTTCCTGAAAAAAAGAAAAACTGGTGATAGTTGTTCAGTATCGTTGACTGAGCAACCTCTATCAGTTTGCGCTGAGAAAACTTCGATAAAGCGTTTCAGAACTAGCGTTTTTTTGTGGTGGCGCCATCTATCGGCTACACGTTATTATTCAAAATGTATCCGCTTGTCTCCTGAAAAAGGCGGTATTTTATTTGTACGACTTCATGTGTCATACAAAGCGTGGAATCCTTTATTTAAAGACAATCAGGTGATTCGATCAGACTGCTTTGTCCTAACCTAATTAACAAAATAAATATCAATATTGTGATCCCCCCCCGTGGGAATCAAACCCACGACCTCGATAGCCCATGGCTTGTAACACTAGACTACTGAGGCAGTATTGGCTCAGGTGTATATTGGTTGGTCTTACAGACCTAATGATGATTTTTTTGTTAAAATTTATAATTAAGGCATACTGCTTTGGTACAAATTTAGTTTTACAAAGCTTTACATTCCATTCTTTACAGGATTGCGGAAAGAAATGCCTGAAAGGTGTGCTTCAACTTAAAAAGTACGTTCCTACAAAGACATTTACATTTTCTTTTCCGTGCAGAAAACTTTCAAACTTCAAATGCTGCTAAAAGATTTTTAAGCCATATAAAACCGTTCATTTGCATTTGAAGCAAACGCGCGGTCTCGGTCTTCGTTCTCTTGAAAAATTCGATAGATAGGGTAAGACGAGAACGGATTGGTTGTGTGCAATGTGGTTTGTGAATAAAAACTTCGTCTACATAATATGCTTACCCCATTAGGGATAAAGGCGTGATTAATGTATATAATATATACATCCCTAATGGGGTAGGCAGAGCTTCAACAACCTAAACAATGTTCGGTTCGCCACGTCATATTTCAGATAGATCTATTCCTGTAGTGACAGGTGGTCAGTCCATCGCCTAAATTTCAAGACACTGAAACCCCTGAATCCCTTAGTTGGTTTTTACAACATGCCCGGGAAGAGATGCAGCTGGCATATTCTATGATTTTCTATAGCTCTCAGTCCAGGATAGAAGAAAAATGTTTAAAATGTTCGTCAAATTTTTTTTTAATACCTTCTACTTGGACATAGAGAGAAAATGTACGCAATGACTCTGGTCCCACGTCTGACTCGACACGGAATGAAAAAAATGAAGAGAGAAATCGGATAACATCAGGAACCGTATTTTTGAATCACTCGAATCGAATTCGCATACGAAATACTAACATTCGCATGGTACCTAAATTGTATGAAAATAGCATGCGCAAGTACTCTTTCGTATGCGCATTGGAGTTCGAGTGATCCAACAATACGGCTCCTGAACGTTCTCTCCAAAACATATAAATAAATTTCTGTTTAACTGTGGGGATTGTACTTATAAATTACGTGGTTCTAATTGTTCAGTCACTTCCCATTTCGACTTTTTGTGACTAAGGCGCGTAGCCCATAGCATAAAGGAAGAGGCGAGGCGGCGTCCAGGTGAAGGCTAAATTTTTTTGCCCAATATTTTTCCTTTGAAGTCTATTTATTGTGCTATTTGAATAGTTTCTACCAGTTCAGACAAAGCAGGAATAAACTGTAAAAAGATATAACTTGGCTGCTTACCAAGCGGATGGCCGACTAATGTATATCACCATAAACAAGTTAAGTGTTTTCTTGAAAACAAACCCCCTTGTTGTTTTCCTCAAGACGTCCTTAACGGTAACTTATCACATTTTCGAAAAACGTACATCCGAATTTCAATATTCCGAAAACGATTCGGACATTTTACCATTTCCTTTTTTATATTTTGTAATTTTTTTCATAACCGCAATATAACATTCTACCGCAGTATCCTTTCTCGTTAGTATTTTTTTACTAAATACCATAATTTCACTTGGCCTTTTCTAAATTGCCAGACAATTTACTTAACATAATGTTTACAAAACCGAAACAACATTTTAAAGAATACTTATTTGTCAGCTATATTAAATTTCCGAATGGCAGTCCGACTCGGGGCACCCCGACACGGATAGATTAGGTTCGAGCCCAGTTCGCTTCCGACATACCTACCCTTCGATTCGAGGGTTAGGTTGCTAGTGATGCTTGCTTACTTACATGCTACACCATCGGATTTTTAAAAATAAAATATTGATAAACGCCCTTACAGTAGGTACCTACAACACCAACGGAATATTTATGAACCTAAACTTTAGGTGGTTTCCGTTGAGATTTTCACTCACAGTTTTGATACTTACAATATTACGACTGGCAACATTGCTGCGGAGAAGGTAGGAGCATAAAAGTTTTATGGAAATCGGCTTAATCTCTTGGAACTATTCCAAAGGCGTCTACCTACAATTTTACACTTTCAGACAACGTCGCAGCCCACCAGCCTTACCATTTTTTTATGGAATTTGTTATTTCTAATGCTGCCAATAATTAGTGCCGAATTAATGACAAAAGCACTTAATAGCGTCATTACAATATCAGACATACCTATTTATTCATGGGTATTGGTGAGGCTCCTAGGATAAGTTCACTCCCGTATGATTACTGTATATACTTTTTAATAGGTAGGTTCAAAAATTACCCGAAGAACTAGAACCATATCGACCCTTCCGATACGAATTTCATAAAAGTCAATTATTTTTTTACGGTTTATTACTCAGTTTGTCGCGCTCTATCGATCTGTATATTTAAAATTGTGCTATCTTTAAAAATATGGCTTTTACGACTCAGATTTTTCAGTAACGAAATCCAGTATTTTTTGTTTTTATTGTCGTATCCGCTTTTTTTATCCTTATCAATGTCGTAAGTTATATTCATACTAAATGACCAGAGGATTGATTGTATTGTTGGTTCAGAAATGACTAACAACTAGTATCACAGATTCAAAGTCCTCTTATTAGCCTCTGACATAAACATTATCATTAATCATTTCAGGACGTCTTCATTTCGTGGCGAATTCAGTTAATTGCATCTACAAGGTGAAAGGGGATCAGCTGGGTTGAGTAACTGTGATTTATTAATGAGCCATTGGTAGTTATTACTTTTATTATTAGGTGAAGGATTTAGTAGAAATTAACTGCATACCTCAGCGCTTTCTACCATACTATAATTATTTTATGATAAAATAAACTTGTAGTCATCTCTCTGGCATTTGACTGTATCATAATTGTCATAATAGCTAATCAGTTATTATTCTGCTTTCTGATGAGAACCAGTTGTAAAATACAGCATCATAATTTACTTTGTAAAAATACGTTTCGTCCTACACTTACCAGTCCTTAAGGCTCGTATTTATAAAGCGATCTCAAGTGTAAGAGCAATATTAAGTATGGATTTGACAGGTCGTTTTGTACTGAAGTGACATTTCCGATACCAACTCAAACTTGCTGTCAGTCTTGAAAGCTGATTATAAATACGGGCCTAAGTCATTTGAAGTGCAGAATGAAAATAAGATTACTTTAGAAACGAATAAAGAAATGTAAATAGATTCACTTACAAATACTACTCTCATGACAAAAAGGACACGGACAAAATAAAGTACATTTCTAACTCTCAATTAATGCACCAGATAGATAAGATAAAGATAGATACAGCATTTATTCGGTACCATAGTTGTTACAGTTAGACGACTTAAAAACTAAATAACCTAATAGCCACTTACTCGATACCGAAGAGGTTCCCAGCTCAGCATAATGCTACAGTCAAAGATCATAGCGCTGGTTTTCAGTGGGAACCTTACTAAACTAACTTAACCTAAGAATAATATCAAATAACAAAACAGTAGGTAAATCTATTACATTAAAATTGTGTGCAGTGTGCATGTACGTGCTCTACTTTACATAAATATGCACGTGAAGCAGAAAGTAATCTCATCTTGTAATTACAGTAAGCTTCAAGTTCGGTTCAATTCAAATATTTACTTTACTTGACACGCCAGCAGCAGTTCAGAAGCAGGAATTCCCTTGCACAAGTTCAAGATTATTTTGGAAAGATCAACAGACGGATCCGGCTATAGTATTTGCGCAGTTTAAATGGTTATGTTGATCTGCTGTTCGAGAATCCCTAATTGACTTAAGGATGTGGAACATTATCTTGGAATTATGCATATTTAATCTGGAAAGATATTCAGTAAACCTTATGCACAACGCAGCATGTCATCAACATAAAACAACCTTTCGCTTTTTTCGTGCCCAATACACTCAAATCTAATTATACAGAAATGACTTGGAGAAAATATTGGATATGTTGCATACGAGGTTTTCACGTCCACTATGACGTATTAAAAAGAAGTAAGGATTTATTTCGCCATTCTGACTACCGCCCCGGTAGCTTAGTTGGCAAAGCGATGGAACGACAATCCAGAGGTAGCCGGTTCAAACCTTACCCGCGGCGAAATTAAAACTTCTTACTTCTCACATTTTTGAAATAAAAATAGCACTGTGAGTGCTAAAATCCTTTAAAAATACGAGGTTTTGTTTATGAAAATTGAACCATATGAGTTTATTCAAAACACTTGTCGAATATTATTTGGACGACGTCCAATTTACCGAAGGGTGTTTTGTATAGAAGATGCGGGGGTCTCGTTTCAATCAAATTACAGCTGTACCTATCGCATATAACCAAACACATGCCTACAATGGGCGCTTTTCCACTAGACGGCACGTCGACGGCAACGGCGACGGCACGGCGACGATCACGTGACAATATCTATGGGAATCGATGACATGCCGTGACGGTGCCGTTCCGGCAAGTGGAAAAGCGTGTCATATAATTTCATTGATTTTCATACATTATCTCACCTACGATATCGTCGACGGTACCGTGCCGTCGCCGTTGCCGTTGACGTGCCGTCTAGTGGAAAAGCGCCCAATTGTTTACTGATGAGAAAAACTTCTTAACAATTTTGCATTTATTTTTATATACCAATACCAATTCCATCGTCGTTGAAATGAGTCAGCCATCTTAGTTCCCTTCGAAACTTATCCAACTGCTTTCTCTTCTCATCTTGCGTTAGTTCTCTTTGATTTGATCGTCGATCTACCTTTGGCTGAAGAATATCAAGCATCAGAGGATCTAAACCAGCTGGGGGCTGAAAAAGACACGATTTATAAACGACGCCAAAACAGGTATTCTTTAATGTTTCATAGTACATATTCCGTCATAAATCAAAAATGTCGGTTATAATTATAAAAATAGTACAGTGTAAATAAATAATAACAATATCCTATTTCCTTTTATTATAAAAAGAGAGTTTAGAAACAATAATATTTAGAATTGACAAGAAACGACAGGCCTTTGATAATAGTATCGCCCCGCCGCGCTCATAAGTAATCTGTGGTAGTATTCCATGCAGTAGATAAGTTAGTAGTATTGAATAAAACGCATAAAACTGTGACCCCACTTATGGCGTATATTGTTATGATCTGATCGATCTAGAAATCGACGATTATTAGGTACAAATACATACATACATAAAATCACGTCTTTATTCCTAATGGGTAGGCAGTGCGAAAACGACCGAAAGGCCATTTCGTCACGTCTGACAAGTTTTGAGGGTTATTTCAGATGGTCATGTGTATTGCTATAGTGACATGTTGTCAGCCCATCGCCTAAATTGCAATACATTAAAACCCTCGAATCCTCGAATTAGCTGGTTTCTACAGCATGTTCCGGGAGGAGATGCAGCTGGCACATTCTATGTTTTTTTATCACTCCCAGTCCAGCATGGAAGATACAAAATCTAGTTTTAATCGACGAGGAGCATACGCCATCTGTTTATTTCTGTTTGTATCTAATTTATTTGATCCATCTAACATTAAGATATTTACAAACATTTTTGGTTCGTCAGACAAATCGTCTGTTGGAATTTCTGACATCGTATCTGCAGATTATTTTTCAAAATAATTACTAACCTCCTTGTTCCTTTCTATGTGTAAATCTCTAGTCCTTCTGTAATTTAAATCATCTTCTCTATTCATTCTTTTGTAATATCCTTCATCTTCCAAGGGCATTCTTCTGTGTAATATAGGATGAGAATTGAATGTATGAAATTCATGTAATGGTATGGAATCCCTTCTCCTTAAGTTTAGATTACGGTTTTGGTCATGAGAAGCCAGTTTTGGCACTCCATTGCCTTCTCTTGTCTCTTTTGCATTAAGTTCTTGAAATATAGAAAATGCAATCGGTAACAATATAAATCTGCAAACCATAATATTTTATACAAAGGTACAACTAGTTTTGTCGTAGCCTGCAGTTTTCAATGTTTTTTTTTATTATTAAGATTAAAATTTTGTTGTACATAACTTTTTATCAAATATTCAATTTTGTATTTATATAACGGCAATATACGTTTATTTACCTGTTGGGCGTTTATTTTATGTTTCAACAAATTCTAGCACCGGCCAATCTTCATACAAAGTAAACCTAGGTGTTATTCATCTTTGATAGTTACTTTGTTGAACTTTTATTCATCTTAAGGGATTACACCTCTTCAATTTCTTCTTTATTCATTTTTTTTTTAAATAACATGGTATAATATTAGGCATATTTATTTCTTAAATTTTCTGTCGTTTCTGGTACAACGCATCTCCTTAACCATCCAAATCGGCAATGCTGCCAGCGTAATGGGTACATTCCCAACAGGAGGGGCGTAGGGTGGGATTTTTGATTGACAAAAATGTATATTTTATTTGTATTTCTAGTTATAAGTTTTATTTAACGAATATATAAATTTATAATTTCTTAAACCATAATTTTATGACATAGTGATCAATAGTCATCATAATATAGAATAAACCTACTTACACCATGTACACTTACATGCAAACATGCACACACACACACACACATACAACATACATGTGTTGACTAATGTGTAATGTAATGTAACTTATTTATAAGTCCTTGTAAGTTGTAATGTTGTACTTACTTGAATAAAGATTATTATTATTATAACTAGGTCAAAGCAAGTTGCGACATATTTATTTACCGATGACGTTAACGTCGCCTGACTATTATGTTTGTTCCTAGGAGTGTCAATATGATACACAACAGATACTGATCTGTTTTCATATTCACAAGGTCAAAGAACAATGACATAGTTTATAAACAAATTTGTTGCCTCTGAAGCCAAAACAGTGTTTCAAAGATACCGAATTCATTAATTTTAATGTCAATCAATGTTATCCTGATTTTGTTTCATGAAAATCTGAAAAGGTGAAATGTATTAATGACTAAGTCGGTGATCCAAATGCATTCGAGTAAATTTTGAGGTTCGGTAAACATCCATCATGTGTTACTCTTCCTTATAAAATTATAATCTGATAGTGACTCTTATAAAAATATTAAAATGGCACTGTTAAGTAAGTACCTGTACAATATTAATCATTGAGTTTCCTAATTAATTAATATTGAATTTAAATTGAACATAGTTTCTTATTTAAAAAAAAAGTAAATTGATGATTCTTTGTAATGAAATTATAAACAATTTCGTGTTTAATTTTTCTATACAACTATGTAAAAGGGGAGCTCGATCATAACGCTGTTTACTAAATAAAGTAGAGTTATTTTACTCGTTGACGCTCTGCCTACCCCATTAGGGATAAATGCGTGATTTATGTATGTTTGTATGTTTTACTAACCTAATTACATATATGGATTCACATGTTTTATAAATAATTTCGAATAGTAGGTAGAACTTTGGAAATAAATTACCAACCAGAAAACAAAATACATATTGCTTACTTAAGTTTGAAATATCACACGGACAGAAATTTCGGTCCGGAGAAATTACTAGACTGGAGTAGTAACTTATAATTACGAGAATTCTCGTTCGGTAAACGTTAGATTAGTGTATACTACATTATTTTGATACTTTATACTAACACATAGTTCGTTGTGCAGTTCTTTTTGCAAAGTACACACTCTGTTATCGTACAAGAATCCTTTTGTTCTGCACAACAATACCAGATGAGTATTTAGTACCATTCATTATGTATGGTGTACAAAATTGAGAAAATTACTAGAATGTCTCGTAAACTTTACTAATCAAAACAGTTTAGAGTGCAATTTAATTGCAGTCTCATATACTATTTCTCTGGAATGTGATAAGCACTTTATAAAATAGTATTTGGTATAATTTATCTGTTTCTGAGTACAATTCTCTTGCTTTCGAAACTAATCGGTATCTAGTACTGTTAACGTCATTACACTTAGTACAGATATGTACGAAGCTAAATAGTTTTGAATACTATTTGTATGTAATTATGTGTACAAACTAGCTATTCATTAGACGACACTTAAATATTTGGTCAATACTACTGAATTTAATATTCTATTTACTAAACGGTAAGTTGCAAAAACGAAAAGCTAGTAAAGCAAAGCCGCCAATCGCCCGCCGCGTCATTTCATTTGGATGACTGTTTCGTTCGCGCTCGGTTTGTGTTGTGGGCTTTGCTGCTCGCTGGCTGCGTGATTTTACTTGGTAAAGTCAGTTTTAACAACTTGTGCATTGGTTGAAGTGTAGAGACTAAGTGATTAGGTACCAAGTGAAGTG